>CAJQZJ010004755.1:9820154-9841591 GCA_907164525.1 Lophiomys imhausi | reverse complement strand
GCAGTTCTGATTCTTTTCTTAAGGTTTTCCAGTTCTATGGATGTCTCGGATTGGATTTTCTTCATTGCTTCAACTTCCCTTTTCAGGTCTTCCATTCCTTTAAGCTATTTATTCATTTCCATCACCTCCTTTGCAGTACTTTGTTGTTGCTCTCTGAGGTATTTGATTTCCTCCCTTAGGCCTTCTATTATTAATGTAAGTGTAGGATTAAGGTCATTTTCCTTTGCTTCAATTGTGTTCGGTGGTCCAGAGTTGTCTGTAGCATTATTGCTAGGATCTGGAGATATCCTATTGTTTTGGTTTTTTTTTACCATGTTCTTGCGCTGACCTTTTGTCATCCGATGGACCCAGGTGTTATCTGTTTGTTTCTTTTGTTACCTGACCTTGGTGCTCAGGAAAACTCCCTGCCCTGGGGGTTGGCTGATCCTGAGTTCCTGGTGTTTTCCTCCAGATGGCGGGCAGGTTCCTGTAATAGACTGACTGGCTCTCAGAGAGGAAGGTGGCTGCCGCTCTCCTCAACTGCTTGTGACCCAATTGGACCAATATAGAGTGGATTGGAGTGGGGAGAGGGCTAGCCTCTGAGGACCTGGGAGCTGACAGGTCTCCTCAGAAAGGCAGGTAGAGCTGTGGTTGGGTCTGTGTTCTCCTCTCACTGAAGTGGAGTGTCCTTACATATCAGCCCCTCTCAGATCAACAGTCATATGTGGACTAAGAGCTTCCTCTTGCACTGGGTGTCAACATGTTAGCACTCCTAGGGCAAATTGCCCCCTTAATAGGTAACGAAGTCTATGTTCCTGATCCTTTTTGTGTATTGGTTGTAGGATAGTTATCCTGTACCATATGACTAAGATCCAATTATAAATGAATAGATGCCATGTGCATCTTTTTGAGTCTGGGTTAGCTCACTCAGGATGAGCTTTTCTAGTTCTATCCATTTGGCTGTGAATTGCATGATTTCCTTGTTTCTTTGCTGGTGGGAGTGCAAACTTGTACAACCACTATGGAAATCAGTGGCTATATCTTAGAAAACTTGGAATAGCCCTACCTGAAGACCTAGTCATACCACTTCTGGGTATCCACCCAAATGATTTCTCACCAAACCACAAGGGCATATCCTCATCTATGTTCATAGCAGCCTTATTTGTAATAGCTAGAAATTGGAAACAACCCAGATGTCCCTCAACCAATGAATGGATAAAAAAATTGTGGTACATTTATACAATGGAATACTACTCAGCTATCAGAAATAAGGGCTACTGGCTTTTTTTTTTTAAATTAAATTTGTATCCAGTTACCTTGCTGAAGTTGTTTATCAGTTGTAGCAGTTCTCTTGTGGAGTTTTTGGGGTCACTCATGTATACTATCATATCATCTGTGAATAGGGATACTTTGACTTTTTCCTTTCCAACTTGTATCCCCTTAAACTCCTTTAGTTGTCTTATTGGTCAGGCTAGAACTTCAAGTACTATGTTGAAGAAATATGGAGAGAGTTGGCATCCTTGCCTTGTCTATGATTTTAGGGGAAATGTTTAAGTTTTTCTCTATTTAATTTGATGTTGACTACTGGCTTGATGTATATTGCCTTTATTATTTCTAGGTATGGTCCTTGTATGCCAGCTCTCTCCAGCACTATTAGCATGAAGGGGTGCTGGCTTTTGTGAAATGCTTTTTCAGCATTTAGCAAAATGATCATGTGGTGTTTTTTTTCTTTCAGCTTGTTTATATGGTGGATTATATTGATGGATTTTCATATGTTGAACCACCTCTGCATTCCTGGGATGAAGCCTACTTGATCATGGTGTATGATACTTTTGATGTGTTCTTGGATTCAGTTTGCAAGCGTTTTATTGAGTATTTTTACATCTATGTTCATTAGGGAAATTGGTCTGAAATTCTCTTTATTTGTTGGGTCTTTGTGTGGTTTAGGAATCAGGGTGATTGTGGCCTCATAGAATGAGTTTGTAAGTATTCTTTCTGTTTCTATTTTGTGGAAGAGTTTGAAGAGTATTGGTATTAGCTCTTCTTTGAAGATTTGGTAGAATTCTGTGCTGAAACATCTGGCCCTGGGTTTTTTTTTTTTTTTTTTTTTTTTTTTTGGAAGTCTTTTATTGACTGCTTCTATTTCCTTATGGGTTATAGGACTGTTTAATTTGTTAACCTGATCTTGATTTAACATTGGTAGGTGCAATCTATCAAGAAAATTGTCCACTTAGGTTTTCAAATATATGGAGTACATCTTTTTGAAGTAAGACCTAAAGATTCTTTGGATTTCCTTGATGTCTGTTGTTATTTCTCCCTTTTCATTTCTGATTTTGTTGATTTGAGTATTTTCCCTCTGCCTTTCAGTCAGTTTGGCTAAGGGTTTTCCTATTTTGTTGATTTTCTCAAAGAATTAACTCTTGGTTTCATTGATTCTTTGTATTGTTCTTTTTGTTTTTTAAGTTGTTGATTTTAGCCCTGAGTTGATGATTTCCTGTCTTTTGCTCCTCTTGGGAGTGTTTGCTTCTTTTTTTTCCTAGCACTTCTAGTTCTGCTGTTAAGTTGCTAATATGAGCTGTCACAATTTTCTTTTTGAAAGCACTTAGTGCTATGAAGTTTCCTCATAGCTCTGCTTTCATTGTGTCCTATATGATGTGTCTTTATTTTTGTTGGATTTTAAGAAGTCTTTGATTTCCTTCTTTATTTCCAACCTGACCTAGTAGTCATTGAGTTCAGTTTCCATGAATGTGTAGGTTTTTTGGTATTTCTATTGTTGCTGAAGTCCACCTCTAATCCATGATGGTCTGATAAGATACAAGGGGTTATTTCAATTTTCTTGTATCTGTTGAGGCATGCTTTGTGACCAACTATATGGTCAGTTTTGGAGAAGGCTCCATAAGGTGCTGAGAAGAAGGTGTATTTTTTTGAGTATGGGTGAAATGTTCTATAGATATCTGTTAAGTCCATTTGGTTCATAACCTCTGTTAGCCTCATTATTTCTCTGTTTTGTTTCTGTCTTGATGACCTGTCCATTAGTCTGAGTGGGGTGTTGAGGTCTCCCACTATTAATGTGTGGTGATCAATGTGTGGTTTAAGCTTTAGTAGTGTGTCTTTTACAAATGTGTGTGCCCCTGTATTTGGAGCATAGACTTTCAGTATTGTGATGTCATCTTGATGAATTTTTCCCTTGACTAGTATGTAGTATCCTTCCCTATCTTTTTTTGATTAATTTTGGTTGAAAGCCTGTTTTACTTGATATTAGGATGGCTACTCCAGCTTGCTTCCTCAGACCATTTGTTTGGAAACCTTTTCCAGCCCTTTACTCTGTCTGAGGTAGAGTTTATCTTTGTTAGTGAGGTTTGTTTCTTGTATGCAGTAAAATGATGGTTCTTGTTTACAGATCCATTCTGTAAGCCTGTGCTTTTTACTGGGGAGTTGAGTCCATTGATGTTGAGAGATATTAATGACCATAGAATGTTCTTTCCTGTTATTTTGATGTAGGTGGTGGTTGTGTGTTTCTGTGTTTCTTTTGGTTTAGCTGCGGTGGAGTTTTTTGTTTCCTGTGTTTCCTTGGGTGTAGTTATCTTCTCTGGGTTGGAATTTTCCTTCTAGGATCTTCTGAAGAGCTGGATTTGTGGATAGATATTGTTTAAATTTGGTTTTGTCATGGAATATTTTGTTTTCTCCATCTATGGTGATAGAAAGTGTTGCTGGGTATAGTACTTTGGTCTGGTACCTATCTTCTCTTAGGGCTTGTAGGATGGACGTCTGCCCAGGCCCTTCTGGCTTTTACAGCTTCTGAGGAGAATACAGGTGTAATTCTGATGGTTCTGCCATTATATGCTACTTGACCTTTTTCTCTTACAGCTTTCAATATTCTTTCTTTGTTCTGTACATTTGGAGTTTCAATTATTGTGTGGTGAGAGGAATTTCTTTTTTGGTCTAATCTATTTGGTGTTCTGTATGCCTCATGGAATTTTACTGGCATCCCTTTCTTTAGGTTTGGGGAATTTTCTTCTATGATTTTGTTGAAGATGTTTCCTGGACCTTGTAGTCTGGAGTCTTCTCTTTCATCTATGTCTATAATTATTAGGCTCCATCTTTTCATTGTGTCCTTGATTTCTTGGATGTTGTGGTGAGGAATTTTTTAGATTTCTCATTTTCTTTGGTTGTTGTATTGATTTCTTCAATCCAGTCTTCCACATCTGAGATTTTGTCTTCCATCTCTTGTATCCTATTTGTGATACTCATGTCTGTAGTTCCTGTTTTTTTTTTTCTTGGTTTTCCACCTCCAGGATTGTCTCTGCCTGTGTTTTCTTTATTGCTTCCATTTCCAGTTTCAAGTCTTGAACTGATTTATCCATTTCCTGCTCCAATTTAGTTGTCTTTACCTGCAGATATTTCGTAGCCTTGTCTGTTTCCTACTCTTGTTTGACTGAGTCAGCTTGGAGGTCTCTAATGGAATTCTCCATTGCTTTCATTTGTAAGATTGTGATTTCTTTAAATTCTTTCCGGGATTTATTTTCTTCTTGTAAGGCCTCTTTCATTTTCCTAAGTGTTGATTTGTCATCATTTTCATGTGTTTCAGTTGTGGTGGGATGGTCAAAGCTTGCTGTACTAGCATAGCTGAATTTTGTTGGAGTCATATTTCCCTGACTTTTGTCAGTTCTGTTCTTTCACTGGCCTTTAGGCATCTGGTTGTCCTTAGCTGTTTATTCCTGGTGACTTCTGGATTTGGTGCCAAGGAAGGAGCTTTGGTGTAGAGGCCATATAATCTTGGTGATCTGTAACTTTCCATGGGCTGGATGCGGCCTTGTATTGGGGTCTGGTTCTCAGTTGTGGGTCTCCCACAGCTCACCCCTTCCTGTTGTGTCCCAACTGGATACTCAGGTCAGGGGTTGGGGTGGGATGTGTTATTCTCACTTGCAGGTTCCTGAGATCCAGCTGGTCTTCTTAGTGATGTTGGTGGGGGTCACCAGGCCACAGACTGTAGGCTAGAGCAGCAGCTTGTGCATCAGAACCATGATTGTGGACCTCCCAAGTTGCTCTCAGGTTCAATGTGTGCCTTACAACCAGAAGCACTGTGATCTGGTACAGCCCACGTCACCCAGGCAATGATCAATGGTCTGAGTTTGTTTCAGTGCTCCAGGGTCAGAGCTGTCTGTGTTATAGCCTTAGTGTTCAGCTTGGGGGCAAGGCAGGAGCCAGCAGGGAGTTCCTTGTGGGTTGACACCCTGTCCACAGTGCTTGGATTCATGGAAGCTAAACTGCCTTTTTCTGGCCAGAATCACTGCTCTCCAGTCCAGCCTGCCTGAACCAGCAGGACTCCTGGCAGTTTCCCTGTATCTAGGGCATCAGGACTGTGGTCAGGTTGTGGTCCTCCAAGGCTAATCTCAGGGGCATCCCAATTTCAACCTGTTGCCTCTCAGTCAGAAGCTCTGTGGACCAGTGCCACTAGCTGGGGCAACACACAATGGTCAGAACTGCTTTACTGCTCCAGACCAAGATCTAGATGCTGTAGACTGAGTGCCCTGCCAAAGTGGGCACAGACAGGGAGTTCCAATATGGAGTTCATAAGGTGTCTACAGCACTTGGACTCAGGAGACACTCAACTGCCTTTCCCCTGCCAGAAACACTGTGTTCCAGAGCAGCCTGTCTGGGTCGGTGGGGCTTCTAACAGTTTCCCTGTAGCTAGGGTGTCAGGACTGTGGTTATGGTCCTCCCAAGCTACTCTCAGGTGAGTCTCAGGGTCGACCTGTGCCTCTCAGACTGAAGCTCTGTGAGCTGGTGCAGCCTGGTTGATTAGGCTACACACAATTGTCCAGAGCTGCTTTACTGCTCCAGGCTGAGAGGTAGCCACTGCACCCTGGGTGCCCAGTGGAGTGACCAGATGAGGGGCCAGGTTGGGGGAGCAGGGAGTTCCAATATATAGTCTATATCCTGTCCACAGTGTGCTTGGACTCAGAAAAGCTCAGTGACTGTTAGTTCGATCCCCCCAGTTGCCTGTTAGCCAGATGCCACCATGTTGTAAAACCCAGGGAGAATCGCCCTCAATCTTACCATAGTGGCCCTTGCTGGTCTTCTTTTGGGTGTCAGAGCACCTGCACAGAAGCTTTGGACTCAGGAAACTGAGGAGGGCCTCTGTTTATGTGATCTTGATTTAACTTAAGTAAGTGGCATCTATCAAAAAATTTTTCATTTCTTTTAGATTTTCCCATTTTGTGGAGTATAGTTTTTTTAAAGTATGAGCTAATCTTTGGATTTCCTCTATGTCTGTTATGTTCTCCTTTTTTTCTGATTTTGTTCACTTGAGTGCTCTCTCCATCTTTTAGTTAATTTAGATAAAGGTTTGTGAATCTTGTTGTTTTTCTCAAAGAACCAACTCTTTCATTGATTCTTTGTGTTATTCTCTTCATTTCTATTTTGTTGATTTCAGCCCTGAGTTTGATTATTTCCTGTCTTCCACTTCTCTTGAGTGAGCTTGCCTCTTTCTCTTCTAGAGCTTTCAAGTGTGCTGTTAGTTGCTTGTATGAGATCTCTCCTATTTCTTTATACGTAGGCATTTTATGCTATGAACTTTCCTCTTAGCACTGCTTTCATTGTGTCTCACAAGCTTAGGTATGAAGTGCATTCATTTTCATTGAATTCCAAGATATCTTTAATTTCTTTCTTTATTTCTACATTGATCCACCAGTCATTCAGTAGAGAGCTGTTCTGTTTCTATGAGTTTATAGGCTTTCTATTGTTTCTGTTGTTGATATCCAGCTTTAATCTGTGATGGTCTGATAGGATGCTGGGGGCTATCATAATTTTTTTTTTTTATCTGTTGAAACTTGCTTTGTGACTGAGTATGTGGTCAGTTTTGGAAAAGGTTCTGTGTTGTTCTGAGAAGAAGTTGTATTCTTTTTTGTTTGGGTGAAATGCTCTGTATATATCTGTTAGGTCCATTTGATTCATAACATCTGGTAGTTCCAGTATTTCTCTGTTTAGTTTCTGTCTGAATGACCTGTACATTGGTGAGAATGGGGGTATTGAAGTCTCCCACTATCAATGTGTGAAGGTCAATGTGTAATTTAAGCTTTAGTATTGTTTCATTAACAAATATGGATGCCCTTGCATATGAGGCATAGATGTTAAGAACTGAAAGATCACATTGGTGGATATTTCCTTTCATGAGTATGAAGTGTCCTTCACTATATCTTTTTGTTTGTTTGTTTGTTTTGACTTTGTTTTTCCCCATATCTTTTGACTAAATTTGATCTAACATGTCTTCATCTAATTATTTTCTTTGAAAAAGCAGATGAAGCACATAACCTCAAACATTCCCCGAGCCTTGAGATGTGTGATTCTATGCATTACTTTTTCTAAAAGTGAATACATTAGAATTCCAACAGAAATTCTAAATCAGAGATCAGTAACAGCTATCAAAGTTGAAATAAAGACATAAGAGAAACAGAATAGAGTTAAATACATAATTGAACATTCTTTCAGCCTAGATTCATATTCTCTAATAAGTTCCATGATCCTACACAGGTGATAACACTGGATAAAAAGTAAAATATAGTAACCACAAAAATCTAAAATGAGTCAGAGGGTAGTGAGATGATATTTCTCTCTTTGCCCTGATGGTAAGAAATTAGATAAACCATGAGAGATTGGCAATACTAGGAAAGAGACATCTCTGAATTTTAAATTAAAGACCACCTGAAACAAGAAAAATTTACATTATTCATTAAGCTACATCTATGGTAGCACTGAAAACAGGAAAGAATAAAGCAGCCATTGGCTTTTAGATGCTCTAATCCAGGGGCAAGCAGACACTAACTAGAACGCAGTGTGGTGTATCATCTGTGAAGATAGTGCTGCAGAATCACCAAGCCCAGGAGAAGAGCCATTGAATGCGACATCCAGAAACAGGATCAGGGATGATGTTCCAGTCAAGGAATCAGCATGCACAGGAGTTGAAAGATGCAAGGGTCTGTGGTAGGTTAGGACCAGGAATACACCAGTGGGACTGGAATATGGAAAGCAGGGAAATATGATTATGGATGGAGGTGAGGATTTACAAGGTAATCCTGGAGGTCAGCAGCAGAATGCTCTGTCTGGAGGAAAAAGGTATAGGCAAATGAGTAAAAACAAGCCAAGAGGGCACACTATCCCATGGGATGTGGACACCACATCAGCTGATAAGACTCTCCCTGCCAATCAGAAGTCTGACCTCCTCAGGTGCCTGGACATTCCACAATCTTTTCTTTCTATCTCACAAAAAAAATTAAAATATCAAGGACTTGACTACAGCAGAGGCCCCAATTTTCTAAGAAAGAAAAATCAAGGGTTTCTCATAAAGGGTCAGGAGAAGATATCAAGGGCCTGTATGAGTTTAGGGAGGCACATCTAGCTGCATTCATACTCAAACAAAGCAGGAAAGAGATGAGGTAGGAAAGTGAGAGGGGGCTGATGAAGTATTCAATCTCTTAATAAGAGATAGACAGATGGTAGATAATAGGTATGTAGATAGGCAAGAGATAGAGGATGGTAGATAGATACATAGATGCATAGAAGATAGATGATATAGGTAGGTAGATAGGCGAGAGATTGATAGATAGATTATAGATAGATAGAGAGGTAGATATATAGATGAGTGACAGATTAGAGTAGGTAGATGATAGACAGTGAATATACAGATGCTTCTGTAGAATTTGTATCAGCTACTCCTCTCTTAGAGTCTGAATCAAGAGTCTTGTATCTCTTGCCTCTTAATGCAGTTTGGAACAAAAATGTGCCTATTTCACTGAAGGCTTTCTTCTTTAGGTTCCCTCCTTCCAGGGTATTTCTGGATCCAACTCAGTCTAATAAAAGAATTAACAAGTCAAAGTAGCATGCCTTCATCTCTGAGTAATTGACCATCCTCATAGCATTCTGGTCATCCACCTTCAGGAAAAAAAAAAAAAGAAAGATTGAAAGCAGATGATAACCGGGAGTTTCCCTTGGGACTCTGCTCAACAATGCTTCTGAGCCTGAGGTCCTTGGACCATAAGGACTGTCCATTCCATTTCTAAGTGGGGAGAAGGGGCCATAGAGTTCAAATTCTTCCCTGGTGCCAAGTTCTTTGTGTTTGGAGGCATAGGGCTTTTAGAAGAGTTACAATGTGAAGAAACAGTAACCAAGCCTGTGTACACAGCAGTAGAACAATGATCTCATGAAATACTTTACAAGGAGCTTAGACCATACAAGCCATCAATTAAAAGCTTCTCCTACCTTTCAATTTTTGATATCAGCTTTTACCCAGAGTGCCTCCTAAAGACTGGAGTAGACTAAGCATAATAAAATAAACCATGTATAACATTGGGTGTAGTTCCCTGCCTTTTTGGTTGCTTATTTTAGTTTTTCATTTTAAAATTACATTTGGTGTGTGTGTGTGTGTGTGTGTGCATGCGTGTGTGCATGCGTGTGTGTGTGTGTGTGTGTGTGTGTGTGTGTGTGTGCATGTGTGTCTTGTGCTATGACAAATATAGAGGCCAGAGGACAACTTGTGGAGGCCACTTCTCTCATTCTACTGTGTGCTAAGGATTGAATTTAGGTCATAGGCTTGGCACCAAGCGCCTCTACTCACTAAGCCAGCTCTTGGACTCTGGTTCTGAATTTTTGTTTGTTCCTTGCCTCCAGTGAGAGTAAAATCTTCTGAAAGGCCTTTGAGAACAGTGAGCCTCAGGATCCAGAAATCAAGAGGTGATCTGTGAGGTTCTCTGTGTTCAAATATCCTATGTGTCATCTATCTTTGCTTCCCCTTTGACAAACATCATGTTGACCCATGGCAGGTGGTTAATAAACATCTGGATTGGGAGGAGGGAGAAGTCTGCGACTATTATCAGTAAAGACAGTGCACTTGGAGAAACTTTATACCTTTATACTGCTCCTGCCTGGTGCTTTGAGCAAGCACACGCTCTATCCAAAGAAACTGTTATTATCCTGGATACTTGGACCTGATCTTAGCAACTAAGACATCTTTAAAATGCCAGGATATGAGGCTGAGTATATGGCTCAGGGGATAAAATGCTGGAGACATCAGGGAAACCACATTTCTAGAGAGAGACAGGAGAATCTCCAGAAGTTCTTTGCCCAGGTTGCTCAGTGGTACACAGGAGAGACCCTGTCTCAAAGAAAGAGGAAGGAGAGCACTGTCATCTGAGTTTGTCCTCTGATTTACACATGTGTGCCATGGCAAGAGTATGCTCACACTCACAAAGATGCACATACTCACACCACACACACATTACACATGCACAGAATAAAATTAGAGTATCATGATTGGCAGAATCAACTATTTTTGTGATCACCACCCTACCAGAACAAATATGTAACTTCCTGTAATAAGCATGATTTGGCCTCTATATTAGCTGTTGCCTATGTGCACTGGACTTAGAAATCTGTTTATGGACACAGCCCAAGCCACCATGCTTTTCACAGATACATGTGTGTCCACATTCACAAGTGGGCTCTTCCAATTGGTCCTGTCAAGTCACAAGATGGATCCTGATAACTTTTTGTGAGGTACATCAGAATGAGAATACCCGCAGAACTCTCCTAAGAGTCAAGTGTGTGCCCATCCCTCAGACTAGAGATGGCAGCAGATGCTTCTGCAGTGGTCACTAGAGAGGTAAAGCCACAAGTGGCAAATGGCAGACATCCAGTGTTCCATCCAGGAAGCAGGAAGTAAGATAGGAGAGAATTATGAGATGTCTAAGTGACAAGAGCTGGTCAAGGAGACTCGAAAATGATGCTGGTATTTATAATGGACACAGATGGAGACATGGACTAAGCATAGGGACAGTTGAAGAGTCTAAATGGATTTTTTTGTGTGTGTCTTTTTAATCTTTAGAGAAGCTACATCATGCACAAAGAACCCTTTCAGAAGGTCAATGTCTTTCTTGAGATCTGGAGAATTGAAGGTCTGATTACCCCCTCCTCTGGTTTACAATATCTTTTATGGATCTCTAACTAGAGCGAGGCTGAGACCTTGGAATCTATCTCTAGGACTTTTTTCTTCTCATGACTTCTCTTTGTCCCTTTGAACTAGAAGAAAAAAAAAGAAGCTATTCAATTTGATCCTTTCCTAGCTCTGTTTTAAGGTTAAATGGAATCTTTAAATTGTGGCCATTATGGTTTAACTCCCAAGAGGCCCAGCTGTTTTATTGTAGCAGTATGCTCTTGTTTTATAGATGTGATACTCTCTCTTAATCCTCAGAAGGTCACAGTTTGAATGTGTCTTCTGTTTGTTCTATTAAGTCAATTTGCTTAGGTTTTAGCTTTTTGTTTATGACTCACACATCTTTTATGGAGTTTGTGGTTTCTCTTCCATGGTGTGAGTTTTCTTCACATGCTGTTGTTGCTTGGTTACAGGTCGCATTTTACATTTGACCTATTGATACTCTTTCTATGAATTACGTTATGCTTCTGTGGTGTGACAAGGATGAGGCTTTCTGAAAAGCAAACTGTATCCACGGCCAGGTGCCTACCTGTATCTTCTCATTTCAGTTTGGAAGCTCTTTATGTTTTATTTTTCAAAAATTTCACATATTTATACAATGTGTTATGATCATATTCAATCCCCCAATTGTCCTCTTGTCCCCCTTCCCTTTTTCCCAAGCAGTCCCCTTCTACTTTTATGTTTATTTTCTTATGACCCACTGAGTTTCATTAGGGTTGCTGCAGGAGCATTGGAGAGAGGCTATTTCCTGGAGCATGAACAACTTATTGGTGCCTAAAGAAAATGACTCCACTCTCCCCCCACAAACCCTGGCAGCCATTAGCTCCCTTAGTTTCTCAGGGAGAGGTGAGGTCTTACAAACCCCTTCCTCATCCATAAGGAATGTGAATCTTGAGCTGATAAATCATAGTTTCTGTGTGCTCATGATTGCAGCAGCCAAGCTGAACCCAGAAAACAGTGTGTTCCTTAGCTCCATTTAGTCCATTCCGAGTATTGACCTTTACATACAACAGGCTAGTATTCTACCATGAAGCAATATCCAAAACCATTTAACTTTATTAAAAAGTTTGAGACAAGGTCTCACTAAGATGCCCAGGATGGCCTTGAATTTACTCATTAGCCAAGCCAAGCCTTGGACTTGTGATCCCCTGCCTCAGCCTCTTGAGTAGCTGGGATTCTAAGCTGGTATCAGTAGACCCAGCATTTGTCCCCCACTTCTAGTTTCAACTTTTATCAAAAGTTCCATCATGTAAGAGTGTAGTGGCTGGAGTGGGACTAGGAGGCTTGTTGCAAATAAAGAGCAGTACACAGTATCCCACCCTTAGCCTCCCACCCAGGACAAGGCAGCCACTTGCAGTAGCTTGAAATGGCTCGTGTGCTTTTATTATATGGTATTGTACTTATCCCTTGCTGTGTATGGAGATTTGTCTAAGAGAACACCATAGGCACCAAAATCATCAGATGCCCACGTCATGTAATCTGTGCACACTGTCCTATATGCTGAAAGTCATATTTGGTTATTTATGATACACAATACAAAGTAGAAACAGCCCTCTACTATGCTGTTCAGGCAAGGATGTCTGATATAACATAGATGTATTTTTCCCCTTGACATTTTCAATGTGAGGTTGTTTGAATACAAATATGTAGAATCTTCAGGTACAGAAAGTCAACCATGGAGGTACGAGAGTCCCCTCACTCCTATGATAAAACGTTACAAAAAAAGAATTCACATTATAAAATATGTGGACTTAATCTTTCTTTCTACCCTACCTGCAAATCCATCATAACACACACACACACAAACATGCTCACACCCTGTCTGATACTCTTTCTTAGAACTATTAATTATACTATTATCATCATCATCATTATTATTACTATTTTAATTAAGTTTAGTTAGCTAAATATTTGGTACTATTGTTATTCACAACTGAGTCACATAATGTCCTATAAGTAATCATTTCAAGGAACATTTTACACTATTTTTCTTTTGCTTTCTCATTCCTCTCTCAGTGTCTCCCTTCCTCTCTATTTACCTACTTTGCTCCTTCCTCTTCTCTCCCTCCCTCCCCCTCTTCAGAAGTCATTGCTAGTTAAACTGAAGACTTCCTACAGATACACAGATCTCCTATGTATGGATCCATTAACTGGTTTGTCAACTCCACCTTGAAAATATTTTTTTTTTCCTGGAGTTTCTGACCCACACCAGGACCAACTACGTATCCTCCACCCCTGCAGCACAGGGGCCATCTTGAGGCCTCCCTCCAACCGCCTAATGAAAGCCTGCTTTGTCTCTTTCGTTAGTGGATCCTGCTCTTGCTATGCTGTGCCTTCTTCTTTTTCAGTTGACAGTCTCATTTTTGTGATGTGCATTTTCTAGTCACCAGAGAAAGTATGCAGGGTAGGTTAGTATTTGAGGGTCTCACAGATCTTCAAACTCTACTGCTTTTTCATCTTTGTGTGCATGCTTGTGTCTAAGAGTGCAGGCACATGCATGCTGCTCTTTGCTTTTGGAGGTCAGAGAACAACCTCACACATCAATCTTCTCCTTCTACTTTGAGACAAGGTCCTGATTTGCTATGGCATAAACCAGGCCATCTGGCCTAGGAGTTTCCAGTATTCTCTTGTCTTGCCACAGAGGGCTGGGACTGCAGCAGATACATGCTACTGTGTCCAGCTTTACAGGGGGAATTCAAACTCAGGTCCTTGTGCAGCGAACCCTCTGCTGCTGACATCCTCCAGTTCTTCTATGCTCACAAGCGATCAACATCTCAGCTGGGTATAGAATTTTAGGATGGACATAACTTTTCTGCAGCATTTGAAGATGCTTCTGTACGGTCCTTTCGTTACTCTTAGGGACATAGAGGCCATTCTGATTCCAGAACCTTTGTAAGGGACCTGCCAGGTACCCTAAATAGCTTGTAGAGTCCTTTAGTCACCACTCAGTACTCTGATCTCCATGGGGATCTGCCTGGATCTGCTTTAAATCACTGTGCTGGGTACTTGATAGCGCATGAATTATATAAACTTGAATTTGTCGTTAAAAAAAAAAACCAACCACACATGTTCTTAAGTTGCTTTGTTGATGATTGTTTTACTTCTGTTTTCTTTGTAGATTCAATGCTGAGCTTGGACTGTACTGGACTCTACTTTTCCAACCTCTTCTCTCCTATCTCCAGTCTTCTGGTCTAGTTGCTTTGTGTGCTGAGATACTTCCTTAAGTAAGAATTCCAGTCTTGGAGCTGGAGAGATGGCTCATCAGTTTAGAGCACTGGCTGTTCTTCCAAAGGACTCAGGTTCAAATCCCATCACCCACATGGCAGTTCAAAGCTGTCTTTAATGGCCGGGCATGGTGGCACAAAACTTTAATCACAATACTTGAGAGGCAAATCCCTATGAGATCAAGGCCAGCCTGATCTACAGAGTGAGTTCCAGGACATCCAGGGCTGTTACACAGAGAAAACCTGTCTTGAAAAACCTAAAAAAAAAAAAAAAAAAAAAAAAAAGAATTCCCTGTGTGTGCATGTCTGCATGTGCATGCATGTGTGCATGTCTGCATGTACATGCACATTTATGTGTGTGTGTGTGTGTGTGTGTGTGTGTAACTAATGAAAGTTCTTTCTATTCTATAACTATTCCTTTTTAGTTTCTTTGTTTTTCATCCATGGACTTGGTAACTTCTTGTATAATTGAGGATATTGATGGTACTATTTTTAAACTTACTGTTTAGCCACAGCAATGAAGGCAGTGCATAATTAGGAACAGAAGCAATGAGAAGGACTACTCCTGAAACTGACCTGTACATATAAGAGTCAGTTAATTTTTGATGAGAGTACTAAAGTACCTCAAAAGGTAAAGGTATACTTTATTTAATAAATGGCTGTGGGATAACTAGCCACCCATAAAGAAAACAACAACAATAAAAATGACAAGCCTCAGCCCTCACATGACTATACTGCAAAAATTACAGTATTGGATAATAGAGCTAAATATAAAAGCAAGATGATATAAGTTTCAGAATTAAGGAAGAAAATCTAGTCAGCCTTAAGGGAAATGATAAGTTTTTAAACAGGACACCAAAAACCTAAAACATAAAAAAGAGACTTGGCAAGGTGATCCAGACTCAGGAAGACAAATCTTGTATGTTCCCCTCATATATGGATCCTAGTGTATACAGCTATACCAATTTTGATAGACAACAGGCAGACAGACAAGGGTGGAAACTAGAAAGGGGGCAATGAGGGGAAATGGGTTTTGAGGAAGGGGAGTGGAGGAAACAGAACACAGGTGACATGAAAATGGGAAGGAGGCCACTAGGTGTGGAAGGATGTGAAGGGGAGGGACAGGGAAGGAGAACCAACTAAAACAAATTTTGTTAGAAAATGCCACAAAACCCAATACTTTGTATGGTAATTCAAACAAATGAGTAAATAAATGCACAACAAAGAAAGCACAAGGAAAGTCTACAGAAAAGGAAGAAATGGTACTCATTTTTAGTGATGTAGTTTTTACTTCCTCCTCTTTTAGTGTGTATATCAATGACATCACAAAGCTTGGAAGAGATGGACAGGCTTTTCTTGGTTTTTAAATTTAAAAGAGTTCTTCATAACCCTGAGAGGGTATGTGAAATGAATGAAGATGTGAACTCAGGATGCCATGGCTGGAATCCTAGCTCCCTTGCTTCATGTTTAAATGATTTTAAAAGTAGATTAATCTGCCAGAAGCTAAGCTTCCTTATTCACAAACATATTAATTTATCTCAAAGACTTATGAGAATTGGATGAGTTGACACACAGAAAGCAATTAGAAAAGAGAAAAATGATTACCCAAATCAATGCAGTCAGCACATTATCTCCTAAGACTTTGTATGTTGGGAGGTTAGTCATTCACTTAATTTGGTGCTGGCATTCTGAGGTGAGTCCTGAGGGAGATAATTTGGTTTAGATGAGATTGTGAGGACAGGGCCTCCATGGTGGTATTAGTGGCTTTATTAGTATAATAAGATGAAGGGAGAGTTGAGCTGGCATGCTGGCTCTGTTTGGCCTTGCAAGAGCCTCCTCCATGACCTACTGTAAGAAAATCTCCCAGGGACCAAGCTTAGTCCAGCATCATGTTCACAGACTTCCCAGCGTCTAGAGCCAGGAGCTGAATGAACTCTTTCCTGTAAAACTTGCCAGTCTCAAGAACTTTTAAAATAGTAACAGTAAACAGACCA
Organism: Lophiomys imhausi; assembly: GCA_907164525.1. Taxonomy (NCBI): domain Eukaryota; kingdom Metazoa; phylum Chordata; class Mammalia; order Rodentia; family Muridae; genus Lophiomys; species Lophiomys imhausi. Next base: position 9,825,407 of record CAJQZJ010004755.1, on the reverse strand, counting down.
ACACAACCAATTTCCAGCAAAATCAAAGACTTCTACTCTTCAAAACAATTTCAGTTAAAAATGGAAATACAAGCTCCACCCGAAAAGAGTGCACTCACCCTAAATCTTTGATGTAGACTTATGCCCCAAATATATAAACAACTATTATACTTCAGAAACTAAAAGATAAATAATCTAACGTTGGAGCAGATAGTTCACAGGTCTTCAAATAACTAAGAAATGTAGATGTTTCCTAAAATCATTAGTCATCAGAGAAGACCAAATGAAAATTCTCTCCTCTATGTCTTTATCTCTCTTTCTGTGTGTCTGTCTATATATCTGTCTGTCTATCTGTCTGTAACACACACACACACACACACACACACACACACACACACACACACACAAGTGGTGGTTTTGGTTTAATTCCATGCCTTAAGATTTTGATTTGGTCATGTTCAGAAAACATTCACTGTGTCTTAACACTGGCATGTCTCAGGGTCAATATTATGAAAATGTCTCACTTACCCTTCTGTGCAACAAGGTCTTTTGCTTCCCAAACTTTGCAGAGGTTCTAAGAGTTTGGGCAACTTGATTAAGGATTAGTGACTTCAGAAGGACAATGTTGGGATTTGCATGGAGGTGAATCCAGTTCCAAGGCTTCCATGACAGCTACCATGCTGTATTGCTAGTCTGGGTCCCTCCTGCCACACCTATCCATGGGGACTGGTTCCCTAAATTATGTGGCTTTACCAAAATGCCCAGCAGTAGTGTGAGAAGGCGCTGAAGTCTCCACAGTGCAGCACTTGCCAGAGACATGGCCAGGTTCACCTTTGCTTCTAGGGCAGAAGTCAAGCACTCCTTGGCTCCAAGGCTAGGTCTCCAAATCAGGGGTGTTCGGGATTATGAGGGTTGTGTTCTGCACTTAGCAGCTGGGTCATCGTTCCGAGGATAAGAAAATCTCCAGCATTCATTAAATATGTGTTAATAATTAACCTTATAAACTTGCCAAAATCACCTAGAAGACAAGTTTCTGGGCATGCCTGTGAGGGATTTCCTAGACTGACTGAGGTGGACAGACTCACCCTAAATGTAGATAGCAACATTCTCTGACCTTGAGTGTCAGACATCATAAAGCAGAGGTAGCCAGCTGAGTGCCAGCTCTCAGAGCTCTCTGTTTCCTGCCTGTAGATGCAGCCTGATGGGATGCTGCAGTCTTCTACCAGCAGAACTTCCTCCCCTTGATGGACTGAATCCAGGAACTGTGAGCCGAATGAACCATTCCTCCTTTTGGTTCCTTTCATTGGGGGATTTTATCACAGCAACTAGGAAGTAATACAAACATGTATGAAATTGTCAAAGAATTATAAAATGTTAAATCCTCAAAGAAAGTGGATTGGAAGTGCAATCCACTTGAAGCTGAGCATGCGGCCTGAAAATTATAGGCTTTTTTCAAGATGCTAACATCTTTACCTTGGTACCTGTCCATGGAAAAGGATCTTCAGTCTCCTGACTGGAGGATGTAGTTCTTGTAGGGTAGAAAGTATGAGTTCATTTCCAGATTTTAAAAACCCACCAACCCCCAAGGGCTGAGATTATCCCATCTGCCTGTCAGAATAACTAAGATCACAAACTCAAATGACAGTTTCTGCCACTGAGGATGTGGAGCAAGGGGAACACTCCTCCATTGCTGATGGGAGCGCAAATTTGTACAGCCACTTTGGTAAACACTATGGCAGTTTTTCAGAAAATTGGGACTCTATCTACTTCAAGACTCAGCTCTACCACTCCTGGGCATATACTCAAAAGACACCCCATCCTACTACAAGAAGACTTGTTCAATTATGTTCATAGCAGCTTTATTCCTAATACTGAGAAACTAAAAACAACCTAGAGGGCCAGCAACCAGAGGCTGCACAGCCCAGAGATCTAGGATAGAACCAAACATGACTGGAAAAAAAAGTTAATGAAATGATTCCTAATGATATTCTGCTATATTCATAGACTAGAGCCTTGCACAATTGTGATCAGGGAGGTACCATCCAGCAACTATTGGGAGCAGATGCAGAGACCCATAGCCAAACAATAGGCAGAACTCAGGGAATCCCATGGGCAATGGGGAGGAAAGATTGTAGGAGCCAAAAGGGTCAAGAACAGGGCTCACAGAATCAACTAATCAAAGCTCATAGGGGCCCACAGAGACTGTAACAACAATCATGGACCTTGTGTGGGTCTGAGCTGGGTCTCCTGCGTATACGTTATGGTTGTGTAGCTTGGTGTTCCTGTAGGGCTCCTAACAATGCGAGCAGGGGCTCTCTCTAACTCTTTTACCTGTTTTGGGGACCCTTTTCCTCCTACTGGGTTGTTTCATTCAGCCTTGATGTGAGGGTATGTGCCTAGTCTTATTGTAACTTACTATGCCATGTTTGATTGACATCCCTGGGAGGCCTGCTCTTTTCTGAAGGGAAATGGAGGAGTGAATCTGGGGAAAAGTGGAGGTGGGAGGGAGGAACGGGGAGAAGAGGAGGAAGGGAAAACTGTGGTCAGGATGTAATATGTGAAAGAAGAATAAACAATCAATCCCACCAACCCCAAGCTCAGGACTTGAAATCCCACCAATATACACACTGGAAATTTCTACCTTGGAAAACCCCACCCCATAAGAAACCTTGTATAAAGCCTGTCTCCTGCTCAGTTCTTTGCTGCTTCTTTACCAAGCAGAAGCAAGCCACCTTCTTGTGTCTTTCCCAATAAATCTCTTGTGTGAGGTTTGTTGTACAGTGTGGTTTGCGGTATTCCTTGGCACCTAACTGCCAAGAAACCTTTCCCCTCAGAGCTGTAGTACTTACAGTTCTTTGTCCCTAAGTTCTGGGATGATCAATGAATCGATCATACTTTGACATTCAGCTAGGTAAATGTAACTCTCCTGACTGAGTATGTATTTATGTGACAAAACTTTTCCTGACAAGGCACTATACACTCATATATACCCCAGATATTGAGCCCATGACAAGCCAAAGTATGGATACCACCAAAGTTCAACTTGGTGGACCATGAGTTTTATTGGGGTTAATTACAGGAATATAGGTGAGGGGTTATTTACAGGTGCAGACTCAAAGACAGCTGCATCACCAAAGTCCACCTCAGCAAGGGTGACAGCTCACAAAAGCTGGGAAACCTGGAGCACACTGTACAGCCGGCAGGTAGTTTAACAGAGAGTGTCCTTTCCAAGAGACTCTGGTCTAACCCTCTTCCTTCCAGGCAGCTCCACTGGTCAGGTCTCAACTGCCTCTTTGCAGCTTTTATAGCTTACTCTTACGGGGGGTGGGTGGGGGGGCAAGTGAATCTGGTCAGTTTCAGGTACTTCCTGAGGCCATTTTCAGTTGTTTATCTTCCTGTTTGAAGAGATCCTACCAAGGATGGAATGTTTCAATCTCATAGGAAACTGTTATACAACAGCTTGGTACTGATTTCATCTTTCTGGCCTGGGGCTCAAAGATTGAGATTTTTTTTTTTTTTGCAGTGGTGGAGTTAGGAGACAATCTGTCTCTTAGACACCTACCATTTTTGTACAATCCCCATTCCTACTTCTTGTAAATCAGGCTGCACCCGTGGGAGTTAGCTTTGTGAAATCAGTCAACGGTTCTTCTCCACAGCATTCAGTCTGTACGACAGTCCCTCCTTCCCCCCCATGCTTGAACTTGGTGACTGATGGCTAAGAAAAACATAGAATATCAACACAACCATTTTAGAGGGCTCTTGGAAAGGAGAGCAAGAAAATATGGTGTTTAATCCCTCATCTCTACTCCTTCATTGGCTGAGGACAGTAGCCATATGCTGTCTTGTTTCTTTGGGCAAGTGTTCTTATTTTCCTATTGATTAGATGTAAATGTTTGGGGGCAGATCTTCAGCAAAGTGTACACATGCAGTAACCTGACAGCCCACTTGTCTTCTGCACCTCCTTGGCTCCTGGGTTCCTACCATCCTTCTACTCTGCCTCTCCAGCAGTAGCTAAACCTAGGTTCTCCATCAATTTCCCCCTTGCCCAGCAACACACTAATCCATATGGGTTATTTTAAGAGCCCTGTGGTGTCACTCTTAATAGTTACTATTCAAGCAGTTACGGTTCATTGTGATTTTATCATGTATGTGTCATGAAACTTGGGAGTGAGCTGAGGGTAGTTGAAAGTGACCATCTATCCATCTTACCCCATCCTGAAATTTAGAATATCTGATTTATTCTTTCTGCCATTTCATTTGTAATGGGGAAGGTGGAGGTCAAACTTATAAAGGCCTTTTCCATCCTGATTATTTACTTATATTTTCTTCTAGTACTTTGGGGTTATTTTTTCCATATACAAATCTCTTTGTTTCATATGAAGTTTTGTTTGGTGGCATAGGTAAAGAGGAATCTAGGTATTTCCCCTCAAATGTTTGGCCATTTGTTCAAAAAAAAAAAAAAAACTAGACACACTGCTTTAAGTCAATTCATCCATGTGTCTTTAAGTCAATCACTCCATGTGTCTTTAAGTCAGTCACTCCATGTGTCTTCTGGGCTGAGTTGTCTCTGATATCTGTTTTTATCATTTCCTGGAAATTTTTATACATTTGTATTCCACAAAATATATTTTAAAATAAGTTGGTCAGGTTTTTAAAAATACTCCATTAGAATCCAAGTGTACTTGTACTGTCTCTGATACACATAGAGAATGTTGGTGTTTTAATAAGGATTAGGCCTATTTCAACTTCTGGGGTGAATCTAAGCTATCCAGCCTGTGGAAGGAATTGTTTATTTTAAAATACAATAGAATTGTCTCTGCCCTAGTCACACCTGATAGACGTCCCAGCATGTTTCTTGGGCACTGTGAGTTTTCATGGCAGCGGGGAGGTTGAATGTTTTGTTTTGTTTTAGTCACTTCCATATTCTGTTTCCATGGGATTGTTGTTTGGCCCTGACCCCTGAACCTCTGTCTACAAGACTCCATTGGAAGTCATCTGGACTTCTTGCTGGCACCAACTGAAGGCCACAAGTTCAGTAGATGAGCGGCATCAAGATCCAGTTATGAGTCAACAATTCTCAGGAATTGTTCACTTGGTGAAATTACTTACTGATCTTTGCCTTAATGCCTCATCTTCAGGAAGGAAAAATAGGAGATTGAAACTGATTAGATCTCTAAATGCAAAGTACTTAGTGCATTGATTAGGAAGCCAGTGATGTTATGACTACCACCACCACCATCACCACCACCATCACCATCACCATCACCACCACCA
>CAJQZJ010004755.1:9784280-9811052 GCA_907164525.1 Lophiomys imhausi | reverse complement strand
TGTGTGTGTGTGTGTGTGTGTGTGTGTGTGTGTGTGTGTGTGTGTGTAGTCCAGTGGGGGATATTGTATGTCTTCCTCAATAGCTTCCCATCTTATTTTTTGAGACAGGATCTCTCACTAGACCTGGATGGAGTTCACTGGTTTGGGGACTGACTACCCAGCAAGCTCTGGGCATCCTCCTATCTCAGCCTCTCTGAGGGGCATGCATTGCCCCTTTGGGCTTTTATGTGGGTTCTAGGATTGAGCATAGGTCCTCATGCTTGTACAGCATGAATTTTACCAACTGATCCATCTCCACGGTCTCCAAAGGTATCCATTCTAATACATGAAGTTAGGTAAACTCCAAGAAGTGCTGGCTGAGGGACATATGCATTTTTAGATATATAGGCCATTTTTTTCCTACTATGCCAGTGCATGGCAGGCTCCCCCTCTTTGTCATGATTGGATGGGCAGCCGTGTGGGCCATAAGTAATCTCAGTGCATTTCATGTTCATTCCTTCTAGAAGGAGACCTTATTTACAACAACCAGTTTAATATTAAAACGAACATCCTCAGGATGACACAGGCATAGCACTGCACATTCTGAGGCCATCCTGAACCGCTGCTGTTCTCTTGACACGAAAGAGCTGCTTCATTTTATTAATTGCACTTTATTTTCACCACTCATCCTGAAGGGAACTTAAGAACATTTAATAAACACAGATATGAGCAGGAGATTAAGAAATTTTCCACACTGAGAGAACTGGATACAGGAAAGAAATAAAAGTTAACAAACCAAGATTTCAACTTTTTAAAAAAATTGACTTATTTTGGCCCATAATATTGACTTGAAACTTATTGGAAGTCAAAAATAAATAAATGTAATCAGTTAATGAATGTATATGAAGAAAAGCATACCTAAAATCAGAAGTTTGATGGCTTTTAGAGCTAAGAGAAACTCACATGGTTTATTGCACAAGGGATTCCAGGTAGTAAAACAGGTTATGTCCATAAGACCCCTAAAAATAAAAGAAAACCTAGGTGGGGCATAGTGGCCCGGGCCTACAATCTCAGTACCCAAAGGCTGAGGCAGGAGAATATTGGGAGATTGAGGCCATCTTGAGCCATAATATATAAGACTCTGTCTCAAAAAGAAACAAACAAAAACCTAGAAAGGAATATCGGGAATACAGAGCCATTGTGTTGTCTTCTATGAGCTCCTTCCAGGGCCTGGGAAGAGTGCTCCTCCTCCTCTGGGAAAGATCCTCCCTCTCCTCATCAATTCATCTCTGAACAGCCCTAGCAAAAGCCATATCAAAGTGCGGAGGCTGGGGGCATTGCTCCAGCTCATGAGCCTGCAGCTTGCTGATTCAGTCTAAGCTTGTGTGAGGAGCCCTTCTGGTCTTGGTGGGGAAGTGACATGGCTGCCGCAGCGGCCAACAGAGCATATTGGTTCTTCCCTCAAGGTCTGTCAGCCTTCAGCATATTAGCCTGGAAGGTTCTTGTGATTCAACAGAGTTCCAGGAGAGGAAGCAGGAGTATGGCAATTCTCTTTCAGACCTCAGCATCTATGTGTCTCCTCTGCTAACATCCCTTTAGCTGAAAAGATTCTCACATGACCAAAATTAAACCCAAGATCATGTGGAAAGAGAAAAGAAGGCAGTGAGACATACGTCACTGGGGCACTAAGTGCTTCAGTCCCCCAAAGGAGACAGGAGACTGGGGATGGGAGAGCCAGGAAGAGGCTTTCTTGACACTGGGTGTGTGTTCAGTTGAAGCTCAGGGAGGATGGACTTGCTGTAGCTGTGAATGAGATGAGCATCTAAGAAGCAGAGAAGTCAGTTCCAAGATGGGCGCAGACATTAGCCAGCTGGAACAAAGTCCCTGAAGCGTTTCCTTGCACCTGCTGGTTATCACTGGATCCAAACCAGCCCTCAGGTCCCTCCCTGCCTTATGACTACACCAACTGCCTGATCCAACCATGTTTGCTCTACCCAGTAGTGTCCAGAAACATGGATGCCACACCTGACTACCTAGGTTCACATTTCAACTGTGACTGACAGCCTATATGACTTGGAGATTCAGTTTCTTCATCTAAAACATGGGGATGGTCTTACCCACAGTTTTGAGGACTGACTAGGTAATACAGAAAGGGACATAGTCCCTGGTACATGGAGGTAATTTAGAAAATAATTATCCCTGTAATTTGCATTGGAAGGCTCACCACCATATTGCCAGGGAAGCAGCACTATATGTCATTGGCATTGGGAAGAAGATTTCTAATCAAGAGAATGAATTGGGGGTGGGAGGTATCTCAGTTGAATTTGAGGGAAAGACAATGAATGCTCTCTCATGTGGCTGCTTGGCACCTGTGTTCACCCAAAGCCACTGACCTGTTTTCTAAAAGCCAAATCTACTAACTGAGACAAAAACCAAACTGTGTACCATTATCTAAGATTATCCTAATCCATATTCTGCTCTGTGAATGTGTCTGTCACCTGAAGAGTCATCATAGTTAGAGGACTTGGTACACGAGGGCAAGCTACAAAGACACCAGAGGATCCTTCCTCTGATGTGGAGGGAGGTTGGTCATCATCGGAGACCTGCAAGCAGACGGGGCCAGACTGTTACATGGACCCATCGTGTGGATAATTGGCTTCTGGGTTCTTTTATACAGGAGCCACGTCTCTGCACACTTAGCCTCAGTATGGACGTGTGAAGCTCCTAAAGGCTCACACTTTCAGGGTCTGCCTGCCATCAGGGCTCTCCTCAGATCTGCCATTCTGGTTAGTCCAGGGAGCAGCAATTTGCCACACAGCTGAGTAGGTCTGATTGCAAGCAGGAATAAAGCCAGGCTTTGTGCTGGCCCGGCAACGCCACCCATTTTCCAGAGTTCCTGATGGTTTGTTACCCGGGATCAGCCTGAATGTTTCCTTTGTCACAGCCCTTCTCATGCTGAGGCGGGCTTGCCTTCTCTGCAGCAGTCTGGGTTAAATAAATACATTAAGGCAACATAGTCGGCTTGACACTGGAGCCAGCCTCAATAACTCAGATAATTCATGTGGCAAAAGACAGGCTGCTGCGGTTTTGAATTCGTTTAAAGATGGATTCTTTATTCTGTTCTTTGGTTGAGGCTGGGGCAGCCACACTCTAATCTGCTGGCCATTTTTCTCCAGCAAGTTTGAGAATTTAAATCCTGTGCAGATGAATGACCTTCAGCCAGTTACAGGAATACTAAGCGGACTTACCGCATAAACACACGCTCCAAAGAAAGCTGAGATTAAACCCTGATGATTTTTATCATTTCTCCCGCGTACCAGCAGTCAGCAGTTCATCAAAACCCATAATATTTAGAAATGTGCTGTGTTCACCCCTGAGGTTTAAATAAACTAAAACCCATGAGCGTTTTAATGTGACGAATTACCTTGGTGTGTGAAATTATAACTCTATCTGGTGCTTACTGAGAGCAACGCTGTGCACGTCGTGTTCTTGGAGATTTTGTGTACACTTCTCCTTCTGAAGTATGTTTCAAACCTGTTTTTTTCCCCAAGAATAGGAAATATTTCTATTTCAAGCCCCCTGCGTATGTCTAAGAGGTTCAATAATGGGTGAAACTCTATACCTTAACAAGTCCAGAATCTTTCAAGGCATTTGGGCTTAGGCCAACAAGATGATGAGGGCCAGGGAGCTACCACCGTGACTGCCCACAATGGCTCCACGCTTTCATTTTCTTTGAAAAATAGAGGCAACGATTCATTTCCTTGATGTAGCAGAGAGTTTCTACCAAGGGACACCTCACCATGTTGGGAGAGATTCTGTTTTTCTGTCACAACTGGGGGAAAAGGGGGCAGGGTGTTATTGTCATCAGTAAGTGAAAATGCAAAGTCACAAACCATGCTACTGTGCACGGGACCTCTCCGATCAATTCATCATCCATTCAAAATACCTAGAGGGTCATGCTGGGAAGCCAATAGGTAGCCCATGATGGGGTTGGTGGGGACTAACTACATGGCTGCTGTGCTTTATCAAGTTGGAGAGCTGTAAACATCTCAAGGGGGGTTGTGTAAGCATCAATCTGACATTCCAGCCCATGCTGTAACTGCAACATAGTGTTCCAAAATTCTTATCCCAAAGTCTGGGGAGATGGCTCTTTGGATAAGAATGCTTTCTGTGTATTCATGAAGAGCTAAGCTGGGAATAGTCCCCAGTATTTTTGTTAAAAAGGAAATCAAAAAGGAAATCTGCATGCCTAAAACCCCAGCACTGTGGATTTCCAGGGCTTGTTAGCTGACAGTCTTGGTCCATGCTGAGTGAGAGATACTTTCTCAAGGGAGTAAGGTACAGTGTGAAAAAGCAGGACATCCAAATTCTTCCTCTGGCCACAGTGAGCACTGGTGTGTACACATCCACACACATATGCACATATATGCACACATACACAGGCACAAATGCACATATACACACATACACTCATGCACACACATAGGCACATATACCACACAAACACATATAGAGGCATATACATCACATACACAAACACAGACACACACATGCACACATGTGCACATACTGTACACAAATACACACACTCTTGCACACAGATAGGCACATATACCACACAAACACATACAGACGCATATACAATATACACACAAACACATATGCACAGATGTACACATATATGCACAGGCACATACTATACAGACAGAGATATGTACTACACACATGCACACATACATGCATACACAGAGACACATAAACCACACAGACACATACTACACACAAGCACACACACAGCACATACTATAAACATGCTGGCATATACTACAGACATATACATGCATGTACACACCAAGGCACATACACCATACAAATACATACAGAGGCATGTGCACTACACACACACACAGAGGCACATACACCATACAAACACATACAGAGGCATGTGCACTACACACACACACATACCACACACACGGGCACATACATACTTTCCACCCCCTTTTATCCCAAGCACCTTTACATTAAATGCATTACTGAGAGAACTTGCCTGACTCAAAATCTGAACAGTAAAAAATGCTGCTCACATCCTTTTGCCTCATTTTGCTCTCTGTGTCTCATTCGGAAATGACTTTAAACTCACACAAGGGCTCCTAAAATCGTGAAATGTGTCCTCACCCTGCTGCCCTCAGTGGTATCTCACATCATGACATAAGCCAGAGAACCTGACAGTTGTGGCACCCCAGACTTTCACTGGTTTGACATGCTTCTCCTCACAGAGAAAGCAGCTAAATGCAATCAGAAAATTGCAAAAACACCTCATAAGTATTCAATTGTGTGTCATTCTGATCAAAAGAATGAAGTGAAGTCTCACGCCCACACTCTTCTCTGCCTAGGATGACTCTCTTTTCAAAGTATACAGGCTTTCCACAGAGCTTCTCTTTGTATCAGAATTCAGTATCACAGTACAGGTGTTCCAATCACACTTATATGTGATCATGGCTGCAGTGCCCAAGAGTAATGGCCCAGGCAAGGAACACTCTCATGGAGAAGCTATAGCATGTTTCCTTTATACAAAGGGGGAAATTTCTAAGTTTTTATTAGGGAAACAAAAGAACCATTTGCCAAGGTTGCCAAAATCCACAGAAGGAAAGAATCTCCTAGTCACAAAGTTGTGGAAAAGGAGGAAAAAAAAACACTCAAATTTTGATGTCACATCTCAAAGTGTTAAGGGATAGGCAGAATGCATGGTATGTGCTTAGCTCAGGTGAAACAGGCATTCACATACGAATAACAGGCAAAACCACAGCTTGTATAAGGTTCTGGGCTATCCATGGGTTCAGATATCTGCCAAGGGTCTGGAATGTGAGTCCCTCTGACAGTGGAGGGAACTGGGCTAAACCACAAGCCAATCTGAGTCTTGACACTTTGCTCAAGTTTTCAATGATAAGGCATGGAAAATATATTCCCACCGAAATATTCAACTGTATTCCTCTGGAGCTGCTGTGCACAGAAGGTTTAGCAGCTTTGATCTGCATGGCTTTCATTGCCAAGGTGCTATCTAGTGCAAGGAAAGGAAGTCACGGGTGACAACTACTTCCTAGTTTTGTTTATCAGCCACCACTCTTTTCCAAACAAAAACAACAATACTTCCTGGGATTTTGGTTGTGTGTGTGTGTGTACCTGTTTATATGTGTTTATATGTATGAAAGCAGGTAGTTTAGCACATGCCACAATACACATGTTGGGGACACAGGATAACTTTGGGTGTAAAGGTCACAGGACAATATCAGATATTGGTCTTTGCCTTCCACATTTTTTAAAACATGGTTTCTTATTGTTTGCTATCATGTACACCAGGCTAGTTGTCCACTGTGATCCTGATAAGTCTTTAATCTGTGCCTCTCATCTTGTTGTGGAAGTACTAGGATTATAGATACATGCTAACATGCCTGACTTTATGTAAGTTCTGAGGATTCAAGCCAAGGTCTTCATATTTTCATGGTAAGCACTAATCCATTAAGTTATCTCCCCAGCCCCTAGTACCTTTAAATTTTATCCTTTCATCCTATAAGCCTTCCAAAGGCTCGAGTATTTGATATAGGCACAAAAAGTAATAACTGTTTGTTGATGTTTTAAAATTGCTTCATGTCCCTGGTATTATAGTCACTTGTGAATATTTTCTATGCCTTCCCTGAAAAGATATATTTGGGGGTTTAGAGGAACAAATTATAGATGAATATTCAGCCCTAAACAAGACAATTTATATAATTCCTTCTGAGGCTCAGGAAACATTGTGGAAGAAGGGGCAGGAAGAATATAAGAGTCAGACAATTAGGAGAAGGGCTGCATACTCCATCTTCTGGGCAAGACACAGTCTTTGCACATGTGAACCCACAGCAGCTAAGGATGACCTGCACTGAAACTGTATTAGAACGGGTCCATCAGGAGGCATGGATGGAGGAGGGACTCAGAGCATCTTACCACTCACTGCTGAAACTACTTCCTACTGATAGATTCAGAAATCAGGGGAAATGATTACATTCATTTGTGTGCTCAGTGATAATCTCACCAGACTCTCATGGACATTCCCAACACAATGGTCACACAGATGATTCTTGTCAAACTTAATGGGATACAAAATAAAACTCAAAACCATAAACTTGTGGAAGGTACTAATAGGAATGACAGGGAGGTAAGAGAGGATTAGAGGACCAAAGACCATTTGAAACAGTGTGGAAACCTACTACTGTAGAAGCTTCCTAAAATAGATACATATGTGAAAGGAATCTCAGTGGAGTCACCAAATAATAGGGGAGATAATGCCCCAACCAGAGACATCTTATGCCATTAAGTAAACTTCCGGTGCCAGGAATGAACTACACCTTGTTGAGTCATTGGCCAAGGAGTATCATGGAATCTCCAAAACATCACAGGCTATTGGTTATTCTCCACAACCTGATGGTATGGCCCTATTGATAAAACAAACACATATGTCATAAGACACAGAGAAGTTGATATGATACCTAACTAGAAGAGTCACCCCTACTGAGTAGCATGCATGATGTTTGGAGGTACTGTGCATGCTACTAGAGGAGAAAGGGATATCAACAATATCTCCCAGACACAATCCCTGCAACCTACAACAGTGACAGCCTGGAAGATATAATGAGGTAATAGTGGCACAAATATTATAGGAGTAACTATCCACTTTCTGATTGAATTTAAGGACCATTCCACGAGATGGAACTCATACCTAACATTGCTAAATTGGCCAAGAACTTGAAACTACCTAGGCCCTGGAACTGGAGGAAAACCAAACACTATTGTTCTGCTAAAAGAACATAGCAACAAAATTACCCCTAATGAGAAACTATTATACCTATAGATCAGTGCCTTACTCAGCCACATCAGAGAAGCTTCAAAATAACACAGAATCCCACAACTGTATAATGTGCAGAGAGTGACAGACTTTGGAACACTCAGTCCTAAATGGCATATCTTCATCAAACTCTTCCCCTCAGGGATCAGAGATCTATGTGGAAGAGGAAGAAGAAAGACTATGAGAGCCAGAGGTGACAGATGATTCCACGGAAGCAATGTCTCCCAGACACAACAGGACTGATGCATATTTGAACTCACAGAGACTAGTAGTAAACACAAGACTTGCACACCTTCATACCAGATGAGGTCCCAGCACCAAGAGGAGGAAGTGGTCATGTATTACTTCCACTAATCAAGAAACTATCTGCAAATGATACCCACTGGTAAAAGAAAAATCAGATTTTTCCAATGGAGTCTTACTAAGTATATGAAACCATATCTTGGGGCAGGCATCATGCCCAGGAGTAGTTGGCCAAAGTAAAATGAACTTAACAATATTTTTGTAGATTTTTTTGTCTTGTTTTGCTTTGCTTGGTCATTTTTTTTCTTATCTGTCTTTAGCTTGCTTATTTTGAATTTTGGTTTTGTGTAGCCTTGTAGATATTTGTTTTTTCTTTTATTGTTTATTTGTTTATTTGCTTGTTTTAGAGAGAGAGAGAGAGAGAGAGAGAGAGAGAGAGAGAGAGAGAGAGAATAAGGTTAAGTGTGTAGGGAGGTGGGGAAGATCTAGAAGAAATTAGGGGAGAAGAAACATGATCAAAATATTGTGGTGGGAGTTAGCTGTCTTTAGTGAATTAGTATGCAGATCAGCCTGGCATCTGGCAGCACATAAAGGAGGATCTTGGAGTCCTTGGACTTGGGGTTGAGATGGGTGGAGCCCAGTTGAGGCCACAACTCTGTTAAAAACACAAAATGTCTTGTTGAAGGGGCATGTCTAAGAAACCGCACAAATGGCAGATGAGGTCGGTTGCTGCAAGAAACCACAGGGACTGCTGGATATCACAAGAGATTTTGTGGGCCCTTGAGGCTGCCAAGGATTGCAAGACGATGTTATATATAAACCAGAATGTTCCACATGGCTCTCTCTTCCTTTGGCCCCTGTGAACTGAGAGGATAGTGTATGCGGGAGAAGTGAAGCAAGGTGTGCCATTTGCCAGCCTTTAGGCCACAATGGTCACAAATTGAGAAGTGGAGTCCAAGAGAGAGACTTTTGCTACAAACCAGCCTAAGAAGGCTGGCAGAAAAGACATGGCATAGAACCTGCTGAGAGACTGAACTCTCTCATTAAAACTGAACATTAAAGTTGTCTATCTAGGGGCTCCAGAGTGCCAAGAAGAGTGATCAAGGTGAGCAGAGTTTGGAGGCCTCGGTGAAGAACATCAGGCCATGAAGTATATACAGGCTGAAGAGACTATAGAAATGAGTCTCAGCTGTTGCAGGAAGCTGACCTCAAGTCTAGTGGTTTAAACAGCTAGCCTCATAATCTGGTCACAATCTAGTGGTTGAAATAAACTGACCATACAAATTAGCAAAGTTGGGCCCAATGGATACTAAGTTTTGAAAGGGACTGCTTGCTGGGGCTGCCATAGCCAGACTGCTAAAATCAAGTTTTCCTGTATGGACCTATGCTAAGAATATTAATATCCTTTTAAGAGAATTAAGATAGGGTTGGTAAGGTGTTCTTAGATATTGAGGTATTAGGATATAGGTGTTTTATAGGCATTTGTTAAATATTAATAAATATAAGTGTTTTAAATAAAAATTTTCTGTTAGAAAATATATTGTATGAAAGGTTTTTTTTTTCTTTTTTTAAAGCAAACTTTTTTATTCATGTATATGGCTACCTCCTCCTAAGGCAGGTTTGACAGGTGAACATTGGATATAAGGAAGACAAGGTTTTTATAGCTCCGGGGTAGGAGGTTTCCAAATTGGGGGAAATAGGTGGGGTTAGAGAAGAAGGACTCTGCCAAGATAGATATAGACTAGGGACAGAAGTTAAAGTTAAAGAACTTAAAGGAAATATAGATTTGCTTCCTCCTCATGAATAGGCAATACACAGGGAACCTTAGGTTGTTTACTGACAGAGGTACTTACCTGGAGTCTGGGAAGTTTTTTTTTTCCCCCAATAAAAAAGAAGAAAAAGGAAAAAAAGGGGGTTGGAGGAATAGAGTAATCAGAATGCATTATATAAATGTATAAAATTAGTAAACTACAAAATTAATTAATGAAAATTATAATATAGAGTCATGCAAAACCATATATGTGTGTGTATATATATATTCACATATGTGTATATATATTCATATATATGTATACATATCATATATATGTTTATATATCATATATATTTTACATATGCACATATGTACACGCACACACACACACACACACACATATATATATATATATATATATATATATATATATGAACCTTAAGGGCACACCCTGAGTTAATAAAGGAACAGAGATCAATATATGGGAAGGAGGAGCATCCAACTTAAATTATGTTGCCTCTGGTATGAGGGAGACCACAGAACAGAATTGGTCACAGAGGAAGGTGAACAAGATGGATTTAACTGTGTTGGCTACTTGGTGTTTTTGTTTTTATTTTTTAATGATCAGATGATAGCTACATTAGAGATCTTCTATTATTTTTTATATATCCTGTTTTGTATAGCCTCAGTATTATAAAATTCTCAAGATTGAAAATAAAAGTCCTAGTTTTCAAAGAATCACTGAGTGTAGAAGATACTGAGGTGGACTCTGAGTACTTAACAGAGCAAGACTCTTGTTTTAGTGTATAATCTGCTTGCCTGCTCTGTACTTTTGTGTCCTAATTTGTCAAGAGTGCCTCCTTTGTGTCACCCTGGAGGCTTAAACAAGATAATGTTGGGAGCCCATTTGCCACCATGCTGGACATGTAATCACCTCTGAGTGACTGTGATATTTTAGCTACTGGAGAATATATGGGATTATCTGATCACTGGGACCACTGCGTAAATAGTACAGGTACTTCCAGCTGTTGACCACTGCAATATAATATTTAGGACACATAACAACGTCCATTCCTCCAACACCAAATTTGTGAGCAAGCCTTACTTGAATAACTCAGATTTCTTCAGTGAAGTATCTTGTGGGGAGACTGCTGAATTTTTGTTTGGATTCTAGCCAGCAGCCATAAAAATTCTTTGCCACTCAGTAAGGCTGTGTATTATAGCCATGTAGGCATTCTGAATATAAGAACTTTCACTTTCTGGCTGTGCCTGATAAACTTGGACATAAGACACCTTCAACAGTTTTAAAATTTATGGCAACAAATTCCAACATCCTGGCTCTGAGCCCATGCAAGTCCTGTTATTCACTACCATATAACATTACCTGTTGTAGTCAACTCACAAAGTAAGGTGCCTAGAATAATGTTGGCATTCATTGCCAAAATACCAGTGAGAGGGTATAGACCTTAATAACTGCAAGTCATATCCATTTGCTGGCCAGTGTTAAAGCCAGCATGGAGAAACTTTTCTTTACCACTTTACCCTCAAGTTTTTTTGCTAACATTTAAGAGAACCTTCCTATTTTAAAACTGAAGTCCTCCAGAGCTGGATTGTCAATTGCTAGGAATTCTGCTTCACAAAACATCAGAGAGGAGAAGGTTATATCATGGAACTTCAGGTGGCAAAAAAACAAAAATAAAAAAGTAAGTGTTACCTAGCTCTTCCATCTGTAAGGCTATAGATCCCAATTTAATCCCTGTTTGAGAATGAAAGTGTCTTTTTATCCTTAAACAGCACAATACTTCCAGCATTTTCTTGGGCCTATAAATTTACTTTTTACATGTAGGTCTGTGAAGTAAAGTTTTGTTGATTCAACATCTGGAACTACTCAGGTGGTTTGTCTCTGCTGAGTTTATGAACAATAAAACAAACCACTGGATGATTCCTGGATATTTAAACTCAGGTCATACACATCTCAGCCTCACTGCTGACAAACACAAAACTTTAATTTTCCCTTCTGGAGCCAAATACAACAAATGTGGATAGAAGGCTAAGTAATCTTCTTAAAAAGCAGGGTACTTATCTAAGATATACTTAAAAAAAAAAACTGTGAAGCACATCCTCAGAATTTCCCCAATCTTTGAAACCCCTGGACTATCTCCAAACCTAAATATAGTTTCACTTTAAATAAGTAGACTGAAGTTGATTACTTCCTAATTATAGTTCCTACCAACAGATAAGAAATCTAGTACTGTAGTGATACTGTCAACCCCACTCCTGGAACTATTTAATCAGTACCTTTTCTTCCTTCATTTATTTTTTTTCTTCTATTAAAAAAACCTCTCTGAAATGATTTCTGAGATATTTGTAGTTAATATTAGATTTTATAAACAGCATTATAAATGTCATTAGAGAAGATAATGAACCTGTGAGGCCAAGTAGAAGACAGGCCTACTGCATAGACTCAGTTAAGAATTATAGAAAAAAAAAACTGTGGCTATGATATGAAAATATCACCTGGTTGTTATGGTAAGACAGAGTAAAGAAGGCTATGTCATAATATTACCAAATGCTGAAGCACAACATTTTTAAAAGTCTGAAGATGATACAGTACTCCAACTTTAAACATGGGCTACCAGGAACAAAGATGCTGGCCATCATCATTGCAATTTTCTCAGTACAAGAATTTCTTTCATTTGACTCTTCATCCTTCACACTATGTACCAACCCTGGTAAGGACAGATAATAGTTTCATTATGGAATGTAAGTATTAGTGACGGAATATGGATCCATTGACAAGAATTTTATTAAAACTGCACAATACTTCCAAAAAAATGCCTTGATTTCAAAATACAAACTCAAGGCAGACACTGTAACCTTCCTCACACCATAAAGAAACAATCCTTTTTCTATATAGATGGCATCCAAAACGATGACTTTGGGATCATGGTTGCACCCTACCAGTAGGCAGAATGATCTTTATAAAATATATTTTATGTCATATTGCTTCCCTTCCTTAATATTGTATAAAATGCCATCATCCTTTTATAAGGGGGAACAGCCCTCCACGAACTGAGTAATCCATAGTTCCCATCCTTACCATACTCCAGCCACAGTGTTTTCCACTCTATTTCATTAAAAAAAAAAAAAATGGCCAGTCAGTCTGTATTCCCCCATGGTCTATGCATGTAATCTTCTATCTCCCTTCCCCAAATTTGACAAAGCTTTGGTGTCAGCAGAGGAGCTGTGGTGATATCTGAGGAGTCATCTGGCATCACATGGAGCTGTGTGAAGGATGGGAGTGCATTGCAGTATGGACATTGCATGTCATGGTCATGATGAAGAGACTGCTATTCTGTTACCTTAGCAGTCTCCTCTTGTCTTGCCTCACTGCCTAACTGACTTAATCTTTAAGCATGCTGCACTCACATATGTGTCTAGTAAAGGAGATCACTCTACTGAAAACTAGAGTCTCTAACCTTTGCATCAGATACAGCTGGTGAGAAGTAGCACACAATCATTGCTGTCATTAGTTTGTACACTGGGGATGGAGCCCAGCGCTTTATGCATGCTAGGCAAGCAGTCTAGTGTTGAGCTCAGTAATGGGTTGAGTACTGATATTTGCTCCCTAGAGATGTGGACAGGATGAAATGCAACAAGCACATTGTGCTTCACATCGTAAAGTTGCTCAATAAATAGGAATTTCCTTTTCCTTCAAGACCTGAACAGGACAAAGACACCAGGTATCCTGGCTTCTCTCTGAAAAATGACTACAAGGATTGAACCACTAGACAAAATGAGCACAAAACAGGCTATCAATTCTTTTCTGTCCCTCTATTAGAGGTTATAGTAACTACTAGGAAGTTATTGGCTACCATTCTCAGGACTTGATTGTTTCCATCTCTTCCAAAATATAAGTTGAGATCAATGGGCAAGTTCTAAAGGCTTGAAACATATTACTTTTGCTAAGAATGCGAAAGCAAAAGAGACAGTATAAGATGAGTTCAAGACTTGGTTTTGGTTAGTATTGACCGGTGTGTGCAGAGACAGTTGTAAGGCTGCAGAAAGTTTCCCTTGCATCTAATAAACCCAAAATACTTTCTTTGGCTATATGAATCATTTATACTTAGCACTGATTTAATAGGTTGGCCACTGACTTTTAATAAGTAACAAGTAAGAAATGTGTGATTTCACACACCTACCAACTTCATTTTGTGAAGTCCCTAGCAGGTTCTAAAACACTCTTATTTGCACATGCTAACTGAACTCCCCATTTCCCTTTGCTTTCCTTGTTCTTCTGTTGAGGAAACTGAGAGGCATACAGTGAGCCAACTTGGTGGTTACCTACTTAGTGGGTAGCAGAACTGGGGTCCAAATGAGTTATTCCAAAGCCAAGTCTGATGATCTCATAGAGTCGCTTCTGTGTATCTAACATCAAAGTCAGAATAAAAGAGCCAATGATCCATGGGAGAGATTGTGCCTATCAACAGTCAACACATGCTGAAACTCTAACTCCTAGTACCTAAGAATGTGACTGTGTTTGGAGACAGGGCTTTAAAAGAGGTGAAAACAAGGCTGTCACTGTGAGTCTCCATCCCAGCTGCCTCTGTATAAAGATATAAAGAGGGAATTTGGATATACAGAAAGGAACCATGGCATGAACACACATTCCCCATGTGCACATACGTACACATATTAACATGCACACAGATATACACAAACACACATACATAGAAAGATATCAAGAAAGTATGTACACAGAGAGGACCACACGAGGGCACCAGCAAGCCCAGGAGTGAGACTCCAGAGGAGGCAAACCTGACACCTTGACCTTGAGTTTCTAGTTTTCAAAACAAGGAAATAAATACAAGACATTTTTAATTTTTATAAAAAAATTTCAAGAGGTAGCATAGTATGTAATGGACATTTCAACCAGCACCAACATACTAGGATTTATAAGCATACATTCCTTAGTTCTTTTTTTATTGGAATTCATTGTACATAATAATGGGATTCAAAATGACAATTTTAAACACATATATAAGTACTTTGATCATGTTTCCCACTCCCATAAATACATGAGGAGAAACATAGTTGTGGAGTTTGCTGACAGCTCTAAAAAAACAGTATACCATAATATAAGAAGAAAAAAAGCTTACATCCAAACTAACTACCCAACACTAATGCATGCATCATGTATTCACACACACACACACACACACACACACACACACACACACACACACATGCAGACATACACATGCACGCACATACACACACATACACACAATGTCTATATACGTGTGTGTGTGTGAGTGTGTATGTATATGCATGTATGTATGTATATAATTTAATTTTGGGTTAGTGAGGGTCTAGTCAAGAGAAAATAAAACTGAAACCACACGGTAGTTTGAACAAGAAAAGTTTAACATAAAGATTATTAGCTGCAAGGTATGATTGGGGTTTTGGACAATTGACTGATACCTATTATTAGCCAATAAATAGGCAAACAGAAATCTATGGGGATAGCAGCTATACGCAGCAGAGACATATAAAGGCTCATATACAGAGCCCTAGGAAGCACCTCCGTCCTATCCTGACGGCTGGGACCGAGATCTTGTTGTGGAGGCAATGGCCATTGATCACTGGATGCCAAAGAGGTTGCTGTGTTTCCATTCCGGGAGGATTTTCTGGATATCTGTCAGAGAAATCTGTTCATAGAATGGTAAATCTATGATTCAGACATCACTTACAATATCATGATGGGGTGTGGGGGGGCATAGCACAATGGTATAGTCCTTGCCCAGCATATGTGAGACCCTGGGGTTTATCCACAATATTTAGATAAATTTGAGGAAGCTACAGGCACCTACCTGTTGGCTATGTATATTGTAGGTGCTAGGTGCTAGGAGTGTCACAGAAGCCAGATGCAGGGGGACTACTGGGTAGACAACTCAACATAACTGGAAGGGGAAAAAAAATCCCTTTCTTCTTGCAAGGGTCTTACCAGGGTCTCTTCTAGCAAACCTTGACATGCTATCTGGCACAGGAAGGTTGATTTAAAGGGCCCTCTGCATTTCCCCTGAGCAGACGGTGAAGGGTGAATTTGGAATTGGAGTAATAATAACACATTCAGAGTGCAAAAGAGGAGATGAAGTTGCAGTAAAGCTGAGA
The DNA here is from genome assembly GCA_907164525.1 of Lophiomys imhausi. Classification (NCBI taxonomy): domain Eukaryota; kingdom Metazoa; phylum Chordata; class Mammalia; order Rodentia; family Muridae; genus Lophiomys; species Lophiomys imhausi. The sequence continues at coordinate 9,795,021 of CAJQZJ010004755.1, read as the reverse complement.
CTTCTGTATACTCAGAGGTAACAAACCCACATCAGGGCAATGGAGCACAGTACTGGGGAACATGCAGATGGAGGGCGGCCTCGTCAAGGAGGGTTAGACGGCTTGTAAGGGCAAAGAGGGGGCCATGACAGAGGACCCTCTTCAGAAGGCTTCCATTGCTCACAGCCTGTTTGCCACTGAAATATCTTCCCTCAAACAATGATCACAGGCTCATAAAGTTGCAGTCTGCAGTTGGCTGTTCCTGGATTTTAATCTCATACTTCCTTGTTCATAAAGTGATGTTTGTCTGACTTCCAATATTTACAAGTTAAATATTTAAAACCTCAGTCATCTCGGAATCAGCAAGTCCTTAGTGCCAATATGCTTCTCTCTTAATTAACTCTGAACTAGTTCCATAATTGATTTTTAAAAAAGTCTTAGCTCTAACAATTTTTAATTATTAAGAGGGAGTGATGCACTAACGAACTGTCCCCAGATTTACAGCCTTGCATGCTATCAAGTTTACCAACTGCATTAAAAAAATAATCTTTCCAGTAAGTTCTCATTGTACAAAGCTAAATCTTTGAGAAATTTGCTGAACACTTATGGACAACAAGTCAGAGATGCTTAATGTTAGAGGGGGATGGGACTCTGGTGACCATTCTGGGAAGTTTTCTTTGTTGGAGGAGGGACTATGTCCCAGGGGTCCTAAATCAGGTGGCACTTTGATGGCTCCAATGTAGGCAGATTTAAGGTCTTGCAATTTTCCTTAAGTTTTCCCCCAGAGAGGCCTGAAAAGAAAAGAAGTCGAAAATAAAAAGTAAAAATAAAAAATAAAAATTCAAAATTATTCTTATGAGAAAAGAAAAGAAAGGAAGCCATGCTGTGCATGGTATTATCAAGAACAAAGCCAAGGATGTAGGGAAAGAAGGCAAAGGAAGGAATGAAGGATGTCTGCTGCTAATGGAAGCTGTCAGACTCCCCAAGAGGCACACTGGAGGAAAACACTCTAGGTTCATTCCTCCTGGTTGCCTGGAGGATTGGATGGGGAGACTGAGAATGTCTGAATTCTAAAAGGAGACACCTGAACAACCTTGTCTTGGGTTGGTGGGGAGGCGGTGTTAAGGCAAGAATCAGCCCCAGCTTGTTGTTGCTTGCTTGGCTTGTGGTTGGCTACTTTGGTGCACTTTGTACATTCACAGGCTTGGGCTGGTTGGGTAAGATAGATTTCACATTCCACACTTATGGAAAGAATATATCAATGGTGAGGGTCATAAGTTGGTAACAAGGATAAAATTTTCTCATTTTTCAAACTTACCTGAATTTGGACACAATCAGGGTATTTATTGGATATTTCTATTTTCAAACACTACAAGTGTTTTTATTCTGGAGCCATGCAGTTTCTTTATCCCTTTAAAAAGTAATTAAAGTATGTATGTTATAAATATAAACAGGCTAACACATTAGAATATTTAACAGGCATAACTTTCATCAGCTTCTGATCAACTAGGTCTGGAGAGAAGGAGGGATGGTGATGTTTTGAGTTGTTCTGTTTCAGCTTTGTCCCTTGGCCAGTGAGGAAGAGAAGACTACCTGGGATCAGTGGGGCTTGTATTTCTCCTTTTCTAATGTATCAGTTACTTTTCTGTCACTGTGATAAAACACCATGGACAAGACAAGAATCAGAAAAAAGAGTTTATTAAGCATATGGTTTCAGAGGAAGAGGATTCCGGCACAGTCAGGGAACATGGCAGCAAGCAGCAGGCCTGGAAGCTGGAGTAGGAAACAGAACCCATGCCTTTAACCACAGTTGTGAAGCAGAGAGAGCCAAGTGTAAATGATATGGAATCTGTAAACTCTCAAAACCTGCTTCCAGTGACACACTTCCTCCAACAAGCCACACCTCTTAAACGTCCCCAAACAGCACCACCAACTGGGGACCAAGCATTCAAACACCCGAGCCTATGGGGGTCTTTCTCAATCAAACCACCACATCTAGCTACTCTTTCTCATCTCCTGTCACAGATTTTTTAGCAATAGTATAGGTAATAAACAGTTTACATCTTCAAAAAGGACCTCATCTGGATACCAGTAGCATACGTGTTCACTGCATGCAACAGCAAAATGAACACATGCCCATCACAACAGGCTGCCAAAACACACTAAGTGATGACAGACTTCAAAGTTCCCTGTTGTTCCACAACACCAGGCACAGGATCAGCAGGAAAGTGGGCCCAAGGACCTCCCTCTGTCCAGTAACCATTCCAAGTGCATCAATCTCATCCACGAACAACATACCCAACCTCTCTCCTACACACGCCAAGAACTGATCTTGTCTCTACCCCATGTTCCATGAGCTCTGACTCAAAGTTCAACATACTTTTTTTTTGACCCTTCAAAAATGTTATTTCAAGGCCACTTCCTGTCTCCACATTTTCTACATTCTTGACAGTGGTATGTTTTCATACTGTTCACAATAGTGTTTTGTGGATGGAACGGTGTTTGTTTTTTTTTGTTTGTTTTGTTTTGTTTTTTGCACACTGTTTTAGTTGGTTTCGTGTGTATTTCATAGTTAATTGAATGTACGTAGCCAGAGTCATGACAGAGGCCATATAGGAGCATAGGAACATTTTTCAGCAGAAACTATGGAGAACACACCTTCCTCCTTTCTTTTTCTGGTCATGCAAGAGCATCAGCTGCAGAAATATTAAATTCTATCTTGTGAAACTCACCAAAGCTAGTTAGCCACCTTCCCACAGCTTAACCCCAAATAAAACTGTCGAACTTCTCTTCTCATGTGATTACAACACAGAGAGCATGTTCCTTAAGCGATGGGGATGACAAAATAATGTCCATTTCTCTGTTTTCTTTTCACTTTCCTGTCACATGTGCCAACTCGTATGCTGATTTATCTAGGGGCATTAGGGTACAATGTGTATTGTGTCTAGGATGGTTTGACGTAATTTTTTATCAACACTGGTCAAGGACAGAAGACTGTTTCTTGAAGCCTTGATGGAGATGAACATTTTAACTGATTACAAAAATGAAGTGTGGAAATTGCACTTGAGTGTGATTGCAGTCACACATTGGGCACTTTCTCATGGAGATGTGACTGATTGGGAGAATGGCTCAGCCTTGAGCTTGCCATCTAGCAGGAGACTTAGCAGGATGACATGACATGAATAAAGCCCTGAAGGTCTTGTAGCTGCATCATTCACTCAAACCAAGAGCCTGACCCCTGGCCTCTGTACTGAGAAGTCCCCCGGAGAGGAGTCACTATGGCAGCTCTTGTTTACCTTCAAGTAGGATGTTTTGAGATCCCTGTGAGACATAATGGTAATCTGTATGACAAATGTTCAACTCAAAATTTTTCTGTGGGTTTTCTGCTGGGTACAGAAATACGAGCTAAAGGTGAGGCCTCCGCTCCTTGCCACTGGGTTTAATAGCAGAACTGCATATACAAGCCCTTTCTGTTGATGGTAGGCCCCAACTTTTCCCTTCTTGAAACATGAGTCACTGGGGCATGGACCTTTTATCATAAGCAGAAACCAGATACTCTTAGAGTCAGAAGTATCTCCAACACTAATTGGATTAAAAATCATGAAGCGTGCTCACAGACCGAGGCATTCAAATCAAATTAGCCACCATCTTATTTTTTAAAAAGAAAGAATTAGTGCCTTGTGTGTACATTATCATCACACGTTAATGAGGGAGATAGCATGACTGGAACCGCTCTTGTTTCCGGAACTCAGATACCACACCGTGCCCTCTACTTTTGCTTGCTTGTTTTGTTTTGTTATGTTTTTCCTTGCAAAAGAAGAGCTAGAAAATTAAAGTGCAGCAATCAACCCGTCCTCCCAGGAACTGCATCAGGAAGTCCTTACTCACACATGAGGAAATGGAACTGCAAGGAGGTTTAGAGCAGCCCCAGGCCTCACAGTGCCTTGGCAGCAGCAAACTAACACCCAAGTGTCTTCACTGCAAGGCTGTATGGACCATAGTAACTCCACCAAGATGCCCTTTAGATGAAAGGAAATGTGACAATTCTTCAAAGTAGCATTGAGACCCGTGGCAGCCTAGATGCTGGCCTGGGGCAAAGCCGAGCTGAGCAATTATCCTCGCCTCAGACTAGCAGGCAATACCTCTCTTCCTCACCACTATCCACCTGTAAAGGTAGAAGGAGATCCAAGGAGATCCACACTAACCCCAGAAGACAGCCACTTCCTGTTGGAATGTGGGAGGCTGGGGAAGACCTCAACTCTTTGGGAAACAAGCAGAGAAACTTGGAAAAAAATACCAAGTGTGTTTTTTCTGCAAGTCTAGAACAGAGTAGAGAGTGGTACGGGGGACTGACGAGCTGGGTTTCCAGAGCTATACTCTCCAGGTCTGTCAGTCAGTGAGCCAGTCCGCCATGTCAGCAGCTTCCCTTCCAGGAAAGGGAGGCAGTCCCTGAGAGAAGAAAAGGAGTGTACTATAGTACAGAATGGGAGCGGCTGCCCTGCAAGGACTGTGTGGGCCCATGGAGGGCTATCTAGAGGAGCCCCAACAAGCTGTTCAGTTCAGTGGTTCTTCTTACAGCTACGCAGATCCCAAATTTTGTTAGGACACAGCAGGGGAGAAGGAGACAGGAAACAGGCCCATGGAGCATGTGTTAGGAAGCACAGACTGAGTTTAACCAAAGAAACTCAACGCATTTGGAATAGGAGCCTATCCTAAACTCCCCTTAACCAGGTAGTGAGCAAATGTGAAAGGTGTTGCCACAAAGACAAGTCCTGCACAGGCAATATATGTAAGAAAATATGAAGGATTGTTTACTTCTTTAAATGGTATTTAAATGGTATTTAATTTTCAACAGTGAATTGTTTCAGGTTAGTTAAAGCCCTGTGCTGGTGGTGAGCATGCACACCTGCAATCTCAGCTGCCACAGAAAGGTTCTGAGTTCAAGGTCAGCCTAGGATATACTGAAAGCCTTTGTCGCAACAATTGTTTAGGGGTGGAGGGGTTATAACACATAGGAGTAAAATGTATGCCCGCACAGCTCTGAAGCAAAGACTCTAGCCAAAGGAGCTACGAGACCCACCCACACGACCAGCAGGAGCCAGGCAAGCATGGGTGGTGTAACCGTGAAGGTGCTGGGCAAAAGGAGATGGCATGCCAAGCTGGATGGTGAAAATCGATTGATACGGAAGTATCCTCTTTGGTACAACATTTCCCATTTTGGCAGGGATCCTAGGAGATGGAGCCAGTATCCTGTGATGTTAGCTAAAGGCAACAGAGGGGCCAGAAGACAAGGCAGAGAAGTAGCTGGGTTGCTCATGGTTTTATCCACTGAGGCACATGAAGTCACTGTTCTGAATATAAGCCCATATCAGACATGTGGTGGGCGAACATGTTTTTCTTCCTATGAACTGTCTCTTAATTTTCCTCAGAAGGTCATTTGATGCACAAAAATTTTTATTTATTTTTATTCTATCGCCTATGTATCAGGTGTCCCGGGTAACAAACAATTGCCTACTCCAAGGTCACAAGAATTTACTATGGTTTCCTTCTGAGAGTTGTGGAGTGCTTGATTTTGTTGTTTTAAATATCATTTTAAGTTAATTGCATCATGTCAGCTAGGGGCCCAATCTCCTTTGTTTGTGCATGAATGTACTTTCTTTTCAGTGATGCTTGCTAAAATGACTTTTCGTCCTCAGGTGCGTGGTCCTGGTGTGTTTCCTGAAAGTCAGTGTCTGCAGGCTTACAGGCTTGGGCATGCACTCCCAATTTTGGCCTGCTACTTGGTCTAACCCGTGCCAATGGCATACTATTTAACTGCAGTAACTTTGTAGGAAGTTTGAAATTTGGAAAAAATGAAAATGAAAACATTTCCAACTGCTTCTTATTCAAGATTTTTTTTTTTTTTGGCTCCTCTGGGTCCCTTGCATTTCCCTATAAACTTTGTAACAAGCTTATTAAGTTACACACACACAAACACACACTCCCACACACACGGACACAGAAATTGCATTGAGTCCATAGGTCGTATGGAATAATGCTACCTTTTTGTTTGCTTTGTTTTGCTGTTTTTATGAGACAAGATCTCACTATGTCCTTACTTATCCCAATTTAGCCCTGTACTGGTAATTATTCTGTCTCTGCTTCCCAAAAGCAGGGGACTATGTTCTTCTGCTGGGACAATAGACATGTGCCACCAATCCATGAAAATAGGGCATGTTTCAATGGGCTTAGCCCCCCTCAAATCTTTAATAATGTTCTGTAGTTCTCCATGTCTGTATCTTGTATCAGTTGGTTAACTTATGTTAAATGTTTTATTCTTTGGAATCCTTGTAAATAGAACTATGGTGATTTTCAAACTGTTCATTGCTCATATAGAGGCAACTTGTTTTATACACTGATCTTCTGAAGCTTTGCTGAGCACATTGTGAGTTCTCACTTTAATTAGTGTGGTCCTTGAAATTGTCCATACACTGTGACAGTGTTTCTCACCCTTCCTGATGCTGCAACCCTTTAATACAGTTCCACATGCTGTGCTGACCCCCCCAACCATAAAATTGTTTCGTTGCTACTTCATAGCTGTAATTTTGCTATTGTTATGAATTGTAATGTAAATATTTTTGGAGATACAGGTTTGCCAAAAGAGCTGAGACCCACGGGTTGAAAACCACTGCATTAGATCATGCCTTCAAGACAGGCAGACTATAACTTCTAATCAAGATGCCTTTTAGTTAATTCTTCTAGCCAGTTAATTCTGGGAATTGTCCTCTTTTGTGTGTGTGTGTGTGTGAGCCTTTATGGGCAGAGCCTCCACTCTGTGACCATTTTGTGCATTCCACATTCTGCTGTGTTCCTAGTACCTCCTTGTCATATCAATTCATGTTTCTATACAAAATACCATAGACTGGCTGGGTTATGAACAACAAGAATTTATTTCTTACAGTTCTAATAGCTGAGAGGTCAAAGATCAAGGTAAAAGCAGAGTCAGCACCTGAGGAAGGACCATGTTAAGGGATAAGGGAACTCACTGAAATTCCTTTATTCACTAGTGCCAATCACAAGGGCTTTGACCTCATGACATAAAGCTCAGCCCCTAACACCATTGCCTTGTGGGGTTCTGATTTCAACACATACATTTTGGGAAAATACAAACATTGGGACAACAGGACCATTTATTGGGTTGCGGACATTCCTTCTGTTCCTAGTTTTTGAGTGTTCCCTAGTCGTTTTCTTAAGAAAGCAAGAAAATATGTCTAAAGTTGTTTGGACTTTGTACATTCCAGAAGGACTTGTCATAGCTGATACACACAATGACAGCCCCCAGACAGAAAAGATGAATAATTTTGCCATATGCCAAATTGTGAGAGGCACGGCACTATATAAAACAACAAACTGTTTCCACCCAAAGTGACATGAATAGAGTGGAGAATACCACTGTTTCCGGAGATGATGCCCCCCACCAGCCCCAGGTCTGAGGCTCTGCTTGGTCTTGCCTTGTCAGGTAAGCTCTGCATGCTCATTCCCTGGCTTTGCCTTGCAGAGGAAACAGGAAAATCTCAAACCTACGCCTGGCTTTCCTCCAAACCCTTTATTTAGTCTGTCTTTCTTCTCCCACCATCTGTGCTGTGTGCCTCCCTCCTTATCCTCTTATTCCCATATTTGTATTCCAGTGGAGGACAACAGCTGGCCTGTGGAGAAAGCAGGAAAAGGGTTAAGGAAATTTTCTTTCCGGTGAGATATAGATAGGGCTGAAGATATTCCTCTACCTGCCATATCCCTACTGGACTAAGGGAGCTCCCACATAGGAGGCTGGGAACCAATGGACCAGACAGAAATAGGTCATCTTTTTCTTCTTTGCTGTGTCGGGGGGGGAGGAGGGGAGTTGCCTATACACAGAAGCCAGAGGAGGATGCTGGGTGTTCAGTCACTCTCTGCTTTATTCCTTTGAGGCAGAGATTCTGACTGAAACTGGAGCTAAATAGGCCCCAGTGATTTCCTATCTCTGCCCCCACAGTTTAGCACATGCATAGCCAAACCCAGATTTTTACTGGAGTACTAGGATCTGAACTCAGATCTTCATGCGTGAACAACAAAGTACTCTTACCTATTGAACCATCTCTCAACCTCAAGGAATAGTATTTCTTGTCCCAAGTCACCCAGGAGAATCTGATTTGTAGGGGACCAGAGAGCACCTCTTCCCTGGGCATGCATTTCTAGGGACTCCAGGACAGGTTCTTAGTGTTCAGTTATTGGCAGTAAGGCTCCTTCCTACTCACTTCCAGACTGCCTATACAATAGGAAGAAACTCCTTGCAGACACTGACTGGGGCTCCTGCATACTTCATCTCTAGCTGACAAATCACATCACATTAGTCACCTCCTGCCCCAGGGCTTGGATCTGCACACAGATCCCACAAAGATGGCATCTGCCCTTTTAAGAACTCCAGCCACCCACCCTGAGGCAGAAGTGGGTGGGGCCTCTTGAATCCTTTCCAGAACACCTGGAGCACCATGGGCTCCCCAGAGTGGACTGAGGCAGGCTTCCTTGACTTAATTCCCTCACTGTGGGCTCCTGTGCCCCATTCAGCAGGCTCCTACAGGTAGATGATCCAAGATCTCACTGCTTAGCCTCTCTGTGATGGCCCTGCCCTGCAGGTGTCCTATGGTGTCCTGAGCACCTCTCTTCTGCTATGCCATCCTTCTGTCTGAGCAGGTGACTCAGGCTGGTCAATTAACATAGTTCCGATCTCTGGTGACAGTTATTGCTTCAGGGATAGGCACATAATCCATGTTTGTTCCCATCAGAGGAAATCTTAGAACATGTTCAGAGGCTAACAAGATGAGATGTGTCTTACTTTTCCCCCCATGGCCTCTAATCTGAAAGACTTTGGATGCTGGGACTGCTGGTCACATCTTGATTTCCCACACGAAGTCTGAGAGCAATGTCAACATGAGGAAGAATGAAGGAGTTGAGGAATAAAAATATTTCTATTAAATCTTGGATTAAGCTATGCTGAACTCAATATATCTCTTCAACTTTTCAATTAGAGGAATATATTGGTTTTTTTTTATGGTTTTGCTTTTGGTTTTGCTTAAACTAGTGAGAATTAGATTTCCTGTCATCTCCGTCTAGAAGATTCCTAACGGACATACCCTCATGCTTTCAGACATGTGAGAGACTGTGGCCTACTCCCCATATGACCTGCCCAGCCAAGTCTTCCTTCTCCATGATCTAAACTTCCCTTCTCCCTCATCACGTTTCTCAGATGGTAGATACCCTGCCTTCTACCTTCATTCTCAGTTTCCTTCTTAATCTGGTTTGTTTATGACTTACAACTTCAAGTCTACCTATTCACTTAGTGCTTTCCCTAAAGATCTCTTTTTCTTGATCCCTGAAAGTGGGATTCAGGATTTGTTGGACCTATGTCTGTGCTGTCTGCACCCCATCAATTGTCCTTATAATCAATTTTGATATATTTGCTTTCCAAAGGCAGGCACAATGCCTCCCATGCCAAACACTATCTGGTAGGTGCCACTGGAAGGGATTAGAGCTTGCTAACAAGCAAGACCTCTGTCCTTTGCTTTGTGGCTGCTATCATTGGTAACATGGCTACCTATGTGAAACTTGTACCTCCTCCACTGCCAACTCTGACCCTATGTGCATGACGAAGTTGGTAGAGAACCAGCTGGGTCTTGGGTGTAGTTTGTGAAGTTTCTTGTGCCATTTTCATGTGGGAATCCCACAGTAGCTGCATCTAGCTGAGACCAAGCCTAATGTAGGACCTTGACCTTGGGTGGGAAAGACCTAGCACCGAGGTGCAGGCGTAGACCAACTGTTTCCCAGAATATTATATCCTCTGAAAATCCCCAGCATCAACATCCTGGGCTCTGCCCAGACTCTTCAAACACAAGAGCAAATAAAATAAATACAAGTAAATATTGTACTCATAAGCAAGAGAATGCCTAGCAACCAAGAACAAAGGAGGCTGCAGGGGCCGGTGTCTCCACAGGCCCTGTGTGCAAGATTCAGGAAAGACCTTTTGTGTAAGTAGCATGTTTTAAGTGATCAATTACAGAGGATGTAGGGGTTCTGAGGCTAAGAACTGGTAGAGAGGAGAGGAGCAGTCAGGGGTTTCTTGGCTTTTGTCCCACTGACTGGTACTAAAGGAAGGAGGGCACTCCCCTACAGCTTTGGGACTGAGACTCAGAGGGAAAGAGAGAGTAGGCTTTCAGCTCTTTAGGGACCCTACAGCCAAAATCAACGAAGGTGTTACCACAGGAATAACAGTAAATAAAATGTCAAGTCACACAAGAAATGTGAGGGATCCAGGGCTCCTCCTGAACATTTCAACACACATTATGTTGTTCTCATTAAAGCTTTTGACTGTGAGACTCTTAGACACACTCAAAGGGGCAACAGCAGTGTGATTTTCCAGCTGTCACCCAAGCTTATCATGAGTAAGATTCTGCCACATTTGCCTCATTGAGCTTTTCTTTTTCTCTTTCTTGGCTAAATGATTCAAAAGCAAATCCAAGACCCCCCTGTGGTTTCCTGTGTGGATGCTGGAGTAAATGCCTACGAAAAGGACAGAGAGTCTTCAAGTACCACAAATCCATCCTCCTGCCTCGACGACTGGGGTGATTTTAGGTTTGGGAATCCTCCAGGATTTTAGCCCACAATCAAATGCTCCTTTTCCTCCACAGGATTCTTTTTGTTGGCTCATTTTGAAGATTTTTGGTTTTTTTTTTTTTTTTTTGAGACAGGG
>CAJQZJ010004755.1:9746607-9775838 GCA_907164525.1 Lophiomys imhausi | reverse complement strand
TCTCTCTCTCTCTCTCTCTCTCTCTCTCTCTCTCTCTCTCTAGGGTCCTTTCTAGCCCAGGACGGCTCAAACTTTCTATTTAGCCAAGAATGTCCTCAAAATCCCAATCCTCCTACCCCAGTGCTAGAATCACAGGTATACACTGCCATGTCTGGCTTAATTTTTTCTAAGGCTGTTAACTGAAGTTCTTCATTAGAATGGCTGGAAAGTGGGGAAAGAGGACAATATGATGGAGATGTAACCGGAAGCAACAAATAAATAAATTAAAAACAACAACAACAAAGAATATATAACATAGTGTCTTGGGGTATAGGACTCATCTTGTGCACACAGAATTGTTCTATATGAAGCAAAGCGGTATGAGCTATTTTCCCTAGAGGCCATAGCTGTTTTGAAGATTTTAAAGAATTAAGGAATATATGTGCCATGCGATAAGAGTGGAGCAAACATCACATGTGTACTAGCAATGTCTCTGCTAAACCCTCAGTTAGGACCCAGTATTATCTGATTTCTACCCCTGCTTTACCCACAGTCTTAAGTCTACCCCATAACCTGCCAGTTGGTGATAAAGTTCAACGTAGCCATGTCATGTAGAATCAGTGTTCTTAAGGGGCCATCCTTTCATTTTACCTGTGAAGTCATTCATTATTCACAGTAACTCAGAACTTTTATCATCCCCATTTCACAGGTCAGAAATTGAAGTTCAAAGGGTATGGGCGCCCTGGTCATACACTAATTAGTGGGCCCAAGGCTATGGCTCCTAAGGCTAAGTATTAGGAGATTAACCACTCTGTCTCCATCTTTAAGAGTTCCCCTTTTCAAATTTCTTTGCCTTGAAAATATTAAGGAGAGTACATGAAGTAGGCAAGGAGGCATGTTGGGGTTCCTGGTGGAGTGGGAAGGGGACTTGGGGGGAGATATGATCAAGATATATTGTTTACATGTATGGAATTGTCAAAGAATGAATAAGAGATATTCTATTAAAATATTAATCAAAGAGAAAAATCACTACTGAAGAAAAGGCCACTATGCCTGATTTTTAAAATCATACAAGTGACAAAGATGTCTAGGGAAGTAATGGGGTGGACCATCAGTAACTTAGTGACCCAGCAAAACTACTAGCCATTTCAAGTTCTAATTATGACATGTGGCCAAGGCTAGGGATGGAGCTCAGTGGGTTAGAGTGGTTGCCTAGCATATGCAAAGCTCGGGGGTTTGGTCACCAGGACCCCATATGTCAGGCATGGTGGTTTATTCCTGTAATCTCACTGCTTGGGAGGAGGATGTAGGTGAATCAAACATTCAAGATTATTGTCAGCTACATCAAAACCAGCCTGGAATACGTGAGGCAGCTCAAAAAAAATTATATATCTGAGTATTTCCTATGAAACTACCATGAAGACATAGGACATAGATCTTTTTCAGACCTGTTCCCTTCCAAGTTACTCACTAGTGATAAGAATTTTCCAAGATACTGCCCTGCTGGGAGCCTATAACCACTGGAAGGATCTGCAGATACAGGAAGACGGGTGAAGTATTTTCATAAGAATTTCTGAGTCAGCTATGGAGTTCAGATTTTGGTTCCAGGTTCACTAGCTGTATAACCTACAATGTGCTGATCCATCCCCATTTGGAGAACCAGGTACCCAGACATAGTGAGAGACGCATGTCTCAGCACTCCTGGTAAGTGGTTTGCTCCATGGAGCCTTCCTGGGTTCCTCAAAAGATGTCATACTTGGGTACACAGGGCAGCCTTGATAAGAGAGGGCCTGGTCCTCCTCAGCACAGATACAGTCCCCCCTGCTTTAGGGACATACCTCAGCACAGATATAGTCTCCCCCTCCCCCTCGCCCCCGCTTTAGGGACATAGAGTATCCAGGTCACAAAACATGAGAGGACAGGTAACATCAGCCAGGCTTGGTCCTAACCACTCACTGGTCATACTGCTAAGCAAAAGACTCGGAGTCAGGGGTTGGGAACATGGCTCAGCCGGTAGAATGCTTACCTAGCATGTGCTGAGCCCTGGGCTCAATCCCCTGAACCACATAAAGCAGGTGTGCTGACTCACTGCTGTAATTTCAGCCCTTCAGGGGTGAAGGCTGGAGGATAAAGGAGGTCAAGGTCATCCTGGGTTGCATCATGAGTTCAAGGCCAGCTTGAGATTCACAAGAGACTCTATTCCAAATATAAAACAGGGTGGGGAGGCTTTCTTTCCATTTGTGACTGTTGAAACTTCTCCTCTCCCCGAGCTCCTGTGAAAATGATCCACTTTCCCACTAGGTCCTGCTGAGAAAGAGCCAAGCAGAATCTTGGCACCTTCACCCTGAACAGAATTGTGTGGCTTTATCAAGCAAAGTCAGAGAGGATGTTTAAGACAGGCTTTTGTCCTATTGGGAAAAGAAACGCCTCTCTTCTCTTCTGCACGTGGCTACATGAAGCTGAACTTCATGGTGCTGCCAATTTTAACACATGCCTGGGCACACCCATAGGCACACACACACACACACACACACACACACACACACACACACACACACTGGTTGATCCTCAGCCTGGCTGTCTCTGAAACAATCCATCTTCAGCCTTCACTGTTAATTATGACCGGGTACACCAATCACCAAATGGCATACACCGAGCTCTCAGTGGCTGTCCCTGTCAGTCTGCATCATGATGACGCAGGCTGATGAAATCATCTGGACAAGGTTAAGGCAGGCATCCACTGTACAAGGTTCTGCACAAAACAAACAACTGCTTGTTTTTGAGACCTGGCAAGGAAATGAAAAAGAAACCCAAGATGCTCTCGGCTTCTATCCTGGTTTCCAGGCAACTGGATGCTGGGTGCAGGAAGGGAGAGGGACTTTCTTCTGGTGCCAGACAGTATTGATAGACAGTGGACTGGCGTTCAGTGCCAGGGACCTGGGGAGGGACAGAGGAAGCTGGAGCAAGCCTCATTGCCCTAATCAACCGTAGCTTGGCCTGCTGGCAAGGAGAGGTTGGAAAATGAGCGTATCAGTAGGGGGCTGGGCAGTGGGAGATGCTCTTTCATCCTTTAAAAAGACAAGGCGCTGTAAGCACAAGGACTCCCAAGGAGCTGTTGTCCTGGCAGCCAGACATGACCATGACCGTGTCATTCAGGGAAGCTGAAGGAACCTGACAAATACCTTCGTAAGAAATCTCAGAGATGGGTTGGCTGAGTCCTGGCTGTGGCCAGAGAGCATAGGAATGGTCAGTGGGGTGGGACATTTTTTTCATTTGACACTATGTAACAAGATCACCCCAGGCTCCACTGTGTGCCAAACACTTTGTTAGGCCAAAGGATCTAAGAGTGAAGAAGAGGCCAAGCACCCACCAAGCACTCTGCTCTGCTGTCAGTGTTCAGAGGCCCAGGGAATCTTATGGTACAGTGAGTGGCCAGGACTCCTCAGACAGATTAGGGTACAGACCTGAACCCTGCCACTTACAGACAGAGGGAGTGACCCTCGGAGTGACACCTAAACTCTCACCCATCCAAAGACTGGATGTGAGCCAGCACCAAGAACAGGCACAGCCTTTCCAGTACAGTATGAGTCTCTTCTCCTGGGTTGGTTTCTTTAAAAACACAGAAATGTTATGGGAATATGTCTTTGTTTTGATACCGGGTGTGGGATATGAGGCTGCTTCAGATTGTCCACAGCAGCTGACTATGATTTGCCTCGTGCTCTAGCAGGGTCGTGGTTTTGTCAGCTGAAGATAGTTTACATTTGGAATTCTGGGAACTCTTCAGAGGGTACATAGTGCCAGAGCCCCAAGATTGGCGGCTCCCCATGCTGCTGCTCTCCCCGTTACAGCTGTTCCTCCTTCTGCTGCTGTTCCTGCTGTTGCTGGTTGCTGTTTGCTGGATTGCTGGTTGCTGGTTGGAGATGTCCTGATGAAGAAGATCAAATTTGCCCCCAAGGAACTCAATGCCTCTAATCAGCAGGAAGTGGCCTAACAATATCAATGCCCCCTTTCCCATCTGACCTTATTTCTCTCCTACCTAGTGTTGAGGGGTTGTAAGGGATAGGGTTGGTGTAAGGAAGTAGGAAAAGGGACCCAATAAAGTAGCCAAAAGTCCAGTAACAATTCCAAAATGGGTTTGATGAAAAAAGTGATCCCTGGTGTTTTTTGTTTGTTTGTTTTTGTCTTACTAAAATACTTAGAGGATTGCAGGGCATACAAGCTGTACAATGACTACATATAAAAACAAACCTGTGAGGAGTCAACAAGAGCTACATGGCATGACACAGTATTCCAGGGATTATGGTTACCTCAGTGAAGAAGAGGAACCAATAGCAGCAAGGGAAGGAAGATTACAGGCTCAGAACCAACAGGGTGTGCATGCCTAGATCCCCTGTGGGGGCAAATCCACGAAAGTGGGCCAAAGAAAGAAGCATCTTAGCCCTGTCCAGTGTTTCTGTGGCTAGGGACACTCAAAGAATGGTTCCTAGGGTACCCCGTGGGTATAGTCAAGTTTCTGCCTTTCCAACTTGCATTCCTGTGGATCCATGGCTGTCCTGGCACCCCAGAGTTGGTTTGGGAATCCCACATTCAGCAACAGCCACTGTTCCGCTAGTGCCTGTCTCTCCTGCATCTACAAAAATGAAACACAAAACAAACAAGCAGAAAACAAAACAAAACAAAACCAGCAAGCAAACACAGAGAGGAACCAGGTGTCCTAGAGTTAGCCCTGGATAATGACCATCTGTGTGGGCAAGTTCCTAAAGTTCCTTGAGCTTTAGCTTCCAGATTCCTGAAACAGAACTAGCTAAGTCTCACCCTAGTGTCAGCATGAGATATAATAGCTAAATGAAGATCAAGCGTTGGACAGAAGAATGCTGAAGAAGTGTCTTGGTGATTTTTAACTTTTCGCATGCAGCCTTGTTTAGATAAAAGCAACTGGGTCTCCTTGGCAGACCTGAGATTGCAATGTCCACAGTGAAACAATAGGACAACAGTGCCTCTACAGGATATCGTGAGCTGCATTGGCCACTATTCTGAGTGCTGTGTAGAGTTTGTCTTCCTTGCCTGCTCCTCACATTGCTGAGGAATGATCTTTTACAAATGAGAATACTAAGACCCAGAGAGTTTGAAAAACTGACTGTGGCATATAGATGGCTCACCTCTGTTTGTTACCTGCACTCCACGGGGCCTCCCAGTCCAGTACACTTTCCTCCGATCTATTTTCTCTTGCAGTGACACTTGGGACCAAACCGTTTCTAAGAGTCAGTTAATCCAAGATGCAGCCCTGAAAATTTTGGCCTGGGCCTCCAGAACCATGGTGGTTACCTGCATCCAACGTTTGGTGAGGCTAGGAGGCCAGGCACATTCCCTGTGTGAATCTGTGTGAACCTGGGACTCTGGAATGGCCAGCAGCAGGCCCATCAGTGGCCTCACAGACCCTCAGTTGAAATTCACTCAGTGAAATGAAAGTGTTGAAACCCAAAACACATGGAAGAGCACTCAGGGCTGAATCAGCACATCCACACATGTGCTCCTGGTACCTAGGCACACATGTGGTCAGGATGCAGCCACCCTCCAACTTAGAGGCTCCTGCTTCTCAGGCCACACCCCTCTCCTGGTACTTATTTCTTAATTCTACCACTGGAATTTTGAATATGATGTTGTTTTGCTTGAGTGAAATCTATCACCTATTTTCTAACAGCTTACCTGGGACTCAAGGCTTCCTCCACCTTAGCCCTTCTATGACAGGAGAGGTTGGAAGTGGCTACAAGCTGATGTTTTCTGCATTTGGTTGTCAACAAGAGCCCTCTGTATTTAGAGATTCTGCCAGGAGCTTATTCTAGGGATATGAGGGGATTCTGAACCCCTGACACATCTGTTTTATAGTTTAGAACTCTGCATGAAACTTTGACAGAATCATATCATGTAATTGAATGGGTAAATATATAAATCAATTAAATAGAGCCACCAAATCATGTGATCTTTCTGGTTAGGGTGTGGTGTGAGAACCCTGGTTGTGTGACCTGCAATGCACACTGGGATAAATATGGCTATGTGGAAATGGACACCAGCTACCGCATGCTGGAGTTTTCTAGAGCCACCAAAGACAGGAATATAAACCAGGCCAAAGATGAGGAAAGACAGCCAAGCCTGGCATGTAGCTGAGAGAAAAGAGCCAAAGCCTAGTGGTGGAGGCCAGGGTCTGCAAGGGGACTGAGTCTGCCCCTGCCACTGTTCCTCAGGGAATGACAGAGTCCTGCCCAATCTGGCTCTGAGTTCCAGAGGCCCTGGCTCTACATCACATGGACAGTAGGTACAATGCCATGAGCAGGCAGGTGACACCCAGAACTCAGTGATGAAATCTGGTCACAGACAGTCCTCTGCTAATGAAAAGAAACACTACACACCTGCATACACACATAGCACACCACACCACACATAAACCAATTTGAGAAGTATCATGGCTTACTGTTTTTCTAAAGCAAGTTCAAATTAGCGCAAACCATGATTTTCCTGTTGCCACTCACCTTTCTTAATCACACTGCCTGATTTCCTCTTAGGAACTGAGACCCCTATTGTCACATAAGCATACATCTGGAATCAGTATTTGTCAGTCTAGGAGGTGTCGAAGGTAAACTTTTACAGACACAGGGAACTTGACAATGCATGCTGGTCCTGAGTCTCAGCTTGTATTTTCATTAGCATTCAGATAGAAGCCATGCTCTTCTCAGTGACGGCTTGAATTCTACATCCCTACTCCTGGTGTTTGTTTTCATGGCATTTATTCTTTCTTTAAACATCATTGCCCCTCATGCTTCACCAAGGAAGGGAGGGTTTTGGCAAGGACAAGAACCTCATCTGACTTATTCTTCAGCTCAGGATAGTACCTGGTATGTTGTAGCCCCTAGACAAATGCCTACAAATGAATGAAGGTATGAATAAATGATGGGATAAATTTCCGTCACATTCAAGCATTAATGCAGACCTGGGGCAAGGGAGAAATGCATGATCTTGGAATCCCCCTCTTTCTACTTACTTTGGAGATCCCACCAAAACCCTAAGTATGAACTGTCCACACTCCCACCTGAAAAATAGGCAACCCACCCTCAGGACTGTGGTTGAGAATGAGTCTAGGGCATGTATATGACTGTTACTACACATTCTGTGGCCTCTGGTAGGCGACTTCCCAAGCACTGTGGACTCCAAGATGCTTTTTACTGTGTCTACTTCAGGGTGGTGAAATCTGAGGTGCAGGGGGTGGCTAGGACAGAAAGCCAGCGTCACACTCCAGTCTTCTTCTGTCTGATGCTCAGCTCCCCGTCCCTTCTGCTTCCTGCTTCCTCTGTACTGCTTTCCAGTTTTCCCTTCTTTTAATTTTCCCCCGTTTCTTTTTCTTTCATGGTGAAAATGAAGGTCTGCCATGATCCAGAGACTTCTATCTGCTTCTCATTTCTATAGGAGAGGGCTGTGCCCACACCCCATTGATTCAGAGTTGGCAGCAGGTGGCCTGGCCTTGCTAGGCATTGGTGTTGATCATCCATATACCAGTTGCAAACCCCACCCCGAGGTTTTGGGTGTTCATGTCACCTTCTCTAATCCCTTTAGCCCATTAGAGTCCATTCTTCCTTATTCTGTTTTAGAGAATACTGGTCACAGTGGGTTACTGATTTCACTAATCAACAAGCATTTGGAATCCCTGTAATAGGTTGTGAATTTCTTGAGATCCCTTTGATTTTGGAAAGGACCATCAGTTACTTCCAGAATCAATCTTTTAACTTAGGCTGAGTATCATTAGGGCGCTTCATAAAGGTACACGTGTCTTCCTCATCCCTGGGAAACTGTAAACAGTTTCAGAACCAGAGTAGGCTTACAATAGTGGTGTCTCATGGTAGCGATTCCGAGCCCAAGGAGAGACAACTTCTGACTGGTCCACAGGCATGCCTTTTGGTCAGATAAAGAAAGATGCCTTGGTGGACAGTCTCACCAACAGCACCTATGTAAAAGAGTCAGGCACTGTTCCGTGCATGTCTGTAACCCTAGTACTTTGGGGGTAGGGGATCACTGGGGTTTGTTGACTACCAGTTAGCTCCAAATCAAGTGAGAGACCATGTCTCAATGGAACAAAACAGGAAGTGATAGAGAAGGGCCTCAGTGGCTTATTCTTTTTTTTTTTTTTTTTTTTTTGGTTTTTCGAGACAGGGTTTCTCTGAATATCTCTGGCTGTCCTGGACTCGCTTTGTAGACCAGGCTGGCCTCGAACTCACAAAGATCCGCCTGCCTTTGCCTCCCAAGTGCTGGGATTAAAGGCGTGCACCACCACCGCCCGGCTAATGGCTTATTCTTTTACCTGTGGGAATACTTAGCC
This sequence comes from Lophiomys imhausi, assembly GCA_907164525.1. Classification (NCBI taxonomy): domain Eukaryota; kingdom Metazoa; phylum Chordata; class Mammalia; order Rodentia; family Muridae; genus Lophiomys; species Lophiomys imhausi. Next base: position 9,767,494 of record CAJQZJ010004755.1, on the reverse strand, counting down.
ACACATACTTGAGCATACATCACAAACACACATGCACACACACATAAATACACACACTCTCACACATGCACACACACACATACACTTACACACACGCACATACACACACACACACACACACACACACACACACACACACAGGAAAAGGAAAAAGAGAAGTGATCAGGTTTATATAAACCCTGTCTCAATAAACAAAAGTAGCAATAAGATTTTTGACCCTGTGTTTCATGCCTACAGCTGAAGATTAACTCTTGAAATCTGTTGTCTGCCCTTTGTAACAGAGTCTAGATTTTTTTTCTCCTTAAGTAACAACCCTTATCCCAAGTGGTGTTCTAAGAACTCTATGAATAGTCACTGGATTCTCATTTAAAAGAAAAACCTGTAAGATAAGCAATACTATACATCATAGCATTTGAGACATACTACCCACACTATGGATAATCTTACCATCCCTGATGCCAGAATCAAGGATGCTTTTTCTGTTCACAGATGGGACACTTGGATTCAGAGAGATCCTAGAACCTGCTCTGAATCACTCCATCAAGCTTCTGAGTTCCATTCTGTACCCCAGTAAGAACCACACAGAACCAGACAGTCTCTGAAATGGCATCTAACCCTAGAGTTGTCTCTCAGGGCATACACATATGCTGGAAGTAGCACTGGTTAAGATGTGCTAAGCCCTAGCAGAGGTGCAGGGTGGTGGTGGTGGGGGGGGGGACGACGATGCACCTATCTTCATGCACACGGTGTGAGATTCAAACCAGAATGGTGTTTATAGGTTCCAACACAGGAGAACTGCCAGTAAATGGAGGAAACCCCCAGAGGCTAGCTAAACACCCCTCCAGCTTTGTGGCCTCATTCTGCTAAAATGTAGTGACAAGGACATTCATCAATGTTTATATGAATGTTTCTCAGTGAGAAGAAGAAAGCTCTATTCACGCACAGATACATCTCTTCCAGCTGCAGGCACCACTTTAATTTTCCAGTAGCAAGACACACCTTCAAATGAGGATCTTGACTGGTTTCCCCTTGGCCTCCGAGAGATGACAGCACTGTTATGACTAACGCTTATGTTTTTTCTCAGGTAGGGCAGTTGGCCTGCGTTAAACTTATCTCTCCAGTTGGTGCCAGACAATTACATGATGGAAGTCTTGGAGTCATTTTATAATAAACGTGCATGGCTATATCTATTAATTAAAAATAAATGATGTGGTCTGTGACTTTAATGCCACTGTTTGGGTGCTGGGCCCAAAAATATACTGGTAATCTTGAATTTAGGTTTAGATTTGTGGAGAGCTTGGGATGATGTTGATTTTAACAGAAAAACCAGAGTTACATTGCAATCTGTAAGGAACAATTACTTCCTCACTGAGGTCTAGAATGTGCACAATGTGGTAACTGAATTTCCTCCACTTGGATGTGCATGTCAAAATGATTAATTGGAAAGTTATCAGTTATATAGTCCTACCTAACAAACTGTCCAAAACACAATTTCTTAAAAACACTAGAACATGTTGCTTCTCATGGCTGTGTGGGGTTTACTGGGCTCTTGTCTAGTCTTACCTAGGTTTGTTCATGTGGCTTCTAGAATCTGGCCCTTCAGCTGGGTCTGGATGGTCTAGGATAATCCAATGTGCTGTCTAGGGACATTGAATGGATTGTTGACTGGGTTTTTCTCTCCATATATTCTGGTCATACAGTCTCCAACCTAGGATCTCTTCCACAGGAGTGGTAGTATTCTAAGGTGGCAAACATGGGGATTGTGAGGTCTCATGGGGCCCAAGCTCTGAATCTCCTTTACCTTGGGCCTTACTCAGATGACCAAGGAAAACCCCAAGCCTGGTCTGATAAGTATAGGGGTAGCAAAATAAAGTCCTTCTCTGAATAGGAGGGTCTGGAAAGTTATCCTCATTGTTCTTTGTGCAGAATATAACCCCTTATCCAGAAGTCCTAGTCTTTCACCCACTAGAATTAAGGCCAGAATTGTGGTCTTTTAAATACAGATATTGCTGAGGTATCTTCAATGCTATTCCTCAGGTGCACACAGCTCCCCTGGAATCAATTCCAAAACTACAAACTTGAAATAGGTAAAGCAACCTTGGTGGAATAGGATAACCTTAGTGAACCATTTGCATCAACAGGGGAGGAAAGCCTGTGCAGTAACTGGTTTATTTCATTCTGAAATCTAGCAAGATACACATGGTCACTTTCCCTACTCCAGAAATATGGTATAGTGCTGAACTCAGGCAACCCCTTCCATGGCTTCTTTTATCATCATTCTTTGGAACTTTGGCTCTGTCCCTGAGTTGTTCTTCTTTTCCTACAAAAATGCAGCACTTTTGTGGCTGCCTGATTCCTCTGGACTCTGGTTTTCCTCGATAGACCTCTCTCTACCTTGGGCTGAATGGTAGATGTGCTACAATATACTTAGGAACCTTTTTGTCTGTGATCTTGCTGAAATCTTCCCAAAGGATCTAACAGTCCCAGGCTCAGCAGGGCTTAGGTTCAGCCCTTGTTTCACTTGGGAGTTTTCTGCTAGCTGATTTAGGGAGTGTGCATCCTTGGAACAAGAGAGAGTCGTCTTTCCAATCACATGTGTCCTGGATCTTTTATATTTCCTCAGACTTTTGCTTCTTGCCTCCTTGTAGCCTCTCTAGCTGCCTTTCTCTCTCCATGAGAATGTATCACATGCAGCTAGGAACCAGCTGGCATCTTCAACATTCTGTCCAGAGAATTCTTTGGCGAGATCTGTGTATTCAGAAAGTAATGTTCTCTATTGCCAACTATATAGATGACAGTATGGTCTATTGTTTTACTACTGCCTGGCCTGGCCTGCTTCCTATAGCAGTTTTGTTTTTGTTTTTGGTGTTTTTTCCCACCCTCTTTCTACCTCTTACAAATGGTGACAGTCACTTCTCTACCCTATTCCTAATCCAAAACCAGTGTCACCAGTTTCAGGCTTTTGACCCGTCACACTTCACTTTTAGATGCCGTAGGTGACAGTTAGTTTTATATGTCAACTTGACTATGGTGCCCAGATATTTGGGCAAATGTTATTCTAGGTGTTTCTACATAATGAAAACATTTGGGTCAGTGGCCAAATGAGGCAATTTGCATTCTCCACTGTTGGTGTGCCTCCTCCAATCAGCTTTAATAATAGAAATAATCATCATCATCATCATCATCATCATCATCTCACCTTCCTACAGAGACTTCCTACTGACTGACTGCATTGAAGCATTGAGTTGGGACATTTTCCTGTTTCAGACTTGACAGCTTTTGAGCAGGAGCCTACACCATTGATTCATCAACTTCAGGCCTGGCCTTTCAACCCAGACTGAGATAACACCACCAGCTCTTCAATGTCTGGAGCTTCTGGGCTGTGGAGTGTGGACTTCTCACCTCCATAAGCCTGTGGGTAAATGTCTAACAGTTAATCTTTCTGATAAATCTCTCTCTTCATATATACATATATGTGATATAAATATGCAGTCACCTATCTATATATATATATACCATCTCTATAGGAAATATCTAATTAACATATATTATTGGTTCTATGTCTCTAGAAAACCCTAATAAGCCAACTTTTATATATCATTGGCTTGAAGCATGGACAGATGGCCTTTTGGAAAGAACCAGGTTGCAGTGTTCCAGCTTTGTGGCCCTGTGACAACCAGTGAACTCTGCTGCAGCATCAGAATAGCCATAGGGAATGTGCACATGAACAGGATCAGTAATGGTGTCCAGTAAAACCATTAACAAAACCCGGGCCAGGCTAAACTCAGTCTGTGGACTCTTGACTTGTAACCACATGTCATTGCTTCTTGTGACTCTGTGGGTTGACTGTGAAGTTCTGTCAATCTCTTTGTGCTCACTTCTTGCAGTATCTGCCTCAGCCATTGGCTCCACTGGTATTGGGGTATCTAATGTGATCTGGCTCACATGTCTGAGGCTTTGGTCCTCTTTCAACTTGATCTTTCCCTCCATGTGGTCTCTTTGCTGGTCTAGGTGGAGTTGCTTTATATGGTGGCTGTAATACTCCAACAATTCAAAGGAGCTGATGGGAGGCCCTCTGAGGCCAGGGCTTCAGAATTTGTGCACACCTACCACATTCTATATGAAAAGCCAACTCTGAGGTCACTCCAGGCTCAAGGGCCAGTTAGTAGACTTCATCTTTGTGATTTTTTTTTTTTTTAGTCTCCCTCAGAAATGAACAGGATACCTTAGCTTTTCTGAATCTTCATAGTAACCCACAAGGTCCTGTGCAGTGTGGGCCACTGCAATCAGCGTGAGCCAATGGTGGCCAAGTGACCAGGTGATTCATGAATCCAGTTACCCTTATCAATGTCTCCTGAGCTTTGAATGTTTTGTGCTTGCTCTGTTCGTGAAGGCAGCCTGAAGCAAGAAATAATTCTTTCGGTTGCTGGAAAGTGAAAACTAAAAGGGCCGTGGGAAGTCCATGTCTCTGAGTTCAGGAAGACATGGCCCCAAGTGTCTTTTTTATCCCTGTAGTTTCTACCTGCACGCCACACAAAAAGCTTTACATTGCGATCCCAAACCCAAGGGAGCCATTAAGTTTTCAACCAGATCATAAGCACTACCTGGAAGTGTTTCAAACTCTCTTGACATTCCCTTGGAAAATTCTCCCAGCATGTTTGTGCCTCTAAAGTTGAAATCTGAATAATCTTTTGTATTCTTATCTCCACAAAAGCTTTGAGTTCCTTGCTGATCCTGTCCATCAGCTACTTCCTGGGGTACCTATCGTGTTAGTTTTAATAAGATGCTTTAGGAAACATCTGCTGTCAGATGCATATTTAACCGCAGTACATTTTTGACTCATCAGCCAAAAACACAAAATGTTTACTCACATCATATGTAATGTATGTTTATCTTTAAAATAAAATTCCATATGAAATATAAATGAATTAAATATATACCTCCAGAGACCAAAAATGTGGTGGAAAATATTCCTCTTCCCCTGTTTAAAATGCCTTTTTTTTTTTTTTACCGTAACCCCATTGGGAGGACCTTATTAAAAAGCATACAGTTAAATCCTCCCAAGAAAGGCAAATGTGATTATTCGCTTTTTAAAGGTGTTGATTTCTTATTACTCTTTGTTTAAAGCTATTTGTCATTGCAAAGTCAGACACAGAATTCATTTCCAGAGGTAACTGATACTACGGAGACTGCAGTGTGGTATTATCTGCCATGTGGACCTAAGAACTCTTGTTCTCTGAGTAGGTTTTAAATCAAAAGCGTTAAGTAGAGTTTAAGCCCCATGTCATTTTCAATTCCAAGCTTTAAAGCCATGAAGCATGGATTTTGATGGAAACGACAACTGGCCCTCATCTGTAATGGGCCCAGCAAACTGACTTTGTGGCTGTCTCAGTAACAGAGAGTCTTACATGCAGATGAGATATGAGTGACTAGGGAGGTGTACACTAGATCAATAGCCAACAGCTGGCTGGCTCCCGAGGGTTTACCAGCCACCCTTTCAGTCCTCAGCTCCTGCTTCTGTGTACCTCTCTCCACGGAGGACTCCTTCCCTTGCTCGACCGCCTGCCTTTCAATAAACTTCTTGCAGCACATTCTTTTTTTTTTCTTCTGAATTTACACAATAACAGTAAAGTGACCACAATGATGATTTACTTAGTACCTTCTGCAAGTCACACACCAGGCCATATATCATTTGGTCCTATAAAAAACCCTGTGCTTCTCCCAGGTCAGGGGCTCAGCTATCTTCCCAAAGGTGCACAGAGAGCAATTAGCAAAGCTTGAATTCAATGTAGACATGACTCAGGGTCTGAGATCTTATTTACTGCAGTAGGCCAACATTATTTGCCTTCCTTGAACCTCTTTCTTTTTTAGCTCCTCCAAGGGAGAGATGTGCTATATATGTCTATGGTCCCTTCCGATGTAATCAGCACAAGCACTCAATAAAAGAAATTTAACTGCTAGTTCAAGAAAAATGAGTCATCATTCAGTGGATTAAAATATCTTTCTGAAAAGCCAGTATCTTTCAGAATAAATTCCAGTGTCTCAGTACAAATGACTTTTATTTATTTATTTATTTTTAGTATCATTTTCAATGAAGTCAACTCAAAACTTGCAAACCAGCAGGCCATGTTTGGAAACATGGAACAAGGATTCCCAACAAGGAGTATGAAGAAGGGGCAGGTCTCTCAGAGAGAGCAAAGGAATTTACTGAGATACACTCATTACTCAGGGCATTGGACTATCAATGTCTCCTTCCATGTGTCGGGGTGCTCCAGATCTGAGTGTTAGCATTCAAGACTGATAAAGTCACCCTCATCCAACAAACCTACTCTTACCTCATCAAACTTGAAAAATAGAAGGTCCTTAGAAATATTTTTGGCAAAAAAAAAAACCTAGCATTTTTTTTTCTTTCTAAAGGAATTTAAAACAGTCATCTAATTGTACGGTGAGCCATCCTGACAAGCTGCCCAGACAGTGGGATCAGAGTCAGGGGTTGGGGAGTATACACTGCCCTCTAGCCCGTAAGAATTTCCTCCCTTAAGAGAAACTGTCATCAAAAGCCTAATTGAGAGGTCAGTGGTCTTAGGCCAGGCAGGAGATAAGGCACTAGCCACATGCAGTTAGGTTGGCTTTGATCTGCCAGGCCTTTGGGTGCAGAAAGAAAGCCATCCATGGGCTGGAGGCTGGCTAATCTCCTTAAAGATAAGCTGCAACTATTTGTCTGGGATAAGAGCTCCAGGGGAGAGAGAGGGTGTCTCTATGTGTGCTGAGGCCAGGCTAGCTAATGAGTTAGTTGGGGCTTGCCAGACCTCCTCGTGCTCCCTGACCATGCTCCCTGACCACACTCCTGCACCACCATCCCTCACCACAATACCTAATGACTGGGTCTCTGGTCCTGATGATGTTTGTCCAGACACAGAGTCCTGAAGAGAAACCCATTACATCCCTCCAGAGCTGCCAGGATTCCTTCTCGGGGACTGCTTTGGAAGATGTCCAGTGGGTGGCTTACGTGTGAAGAAATTAAGAAGCAAAAGAGTCTAGAAGCCATAGACAAGACCAAGAATGGAGAGGGGGAGGGACCGAGAACAGGAGAGAAGAAGTGCAGGATTGAAGGTCCTAGTTGAGATGGGTATCAAGTGTATGAAGGAATATAATATCAGTGCCACACTCGTTCTTTTTCTCCTTATGTTCTCCTTCTTTCTCTACAACAAAAGGCTGATTTAATGGAAATTAGTTGGGATACATCCAAGGAGAGGAATCTGTCTGCCAGGAAAGACAGGTTTTCAGAAGTCACTCAGTGCTGCTTGGCCTCCTGCTGCCTAGGAAGCAGCCAACATGGTTGATTTCCAGTACAGGAATCTCTACAGGCAGCAAACACTTCATCCAGGCCAGCTGGATGAAGAAGCTCATGAGCATCTCAGAGAAGAGTTGATTCGTGCCACTATCAGGAGCAGGAGCTTGCATATGACATTGCAAAGTATCACTTTATAAAGCCCCAAATAGATGAATTAGATATTTGGGCCACTTTGAAATGCATGAGTCAACATCCGTGGGTGGTGTTTGGGGCACAGGCTCTACTGCAGTTAGCACAATTCAGAATATACCTGGTACCTCTAGTTGCCAAGCTCAGACACAATGACTTCACTTACTGAGCCAGAAGACTTGACCCACACACCCTCAGTCCACCACCCAGACACTGGTGGGCACAAGAACATCTTTGCACTAGAAACGACAATGAGGATAAATTGCTGCCTTCTATGTGTACAATGTGAGGTTGAACTGCCTGATACCATCTTGCTTTGGCTTTAAGATTCCACAAAACATCAGGAAATAGATTGTTTATTGCCACATCCCCTTTCAGGTTTTTAGAGTGGAGTTCAGGAAGGTACATGGCTAAGCTAACAAAGGTTGCCGTGCTGATGAAATATAAAGACTACTTGGCACCTAGGTCCCTGGGTATATATCAGAAAGCATAGCAGAATCACCATTCTACAGAACACCAACATTAGCTTCCACCTTAAATTTGCATTATACTTGGGAATGTAGGAAGGAAAGGGACCTCAGAAGACAGCTCTCATCCAGCCTAAGAATCCTCCACAGACAGACATCTAACTATAGACTTGTCAGCATCTGATACCTATCCCTCATAGAGCATGACTGCCTCAGATAAGCAGGTCATGCTTGACTCAGTCTTCACCTTCCAAATTATTGCCAGTTACCATGCCAGAGAAAAAAAGACAATGCTTTTATACCATGCTGGCTCTTCATTGGTCAAATCATCACACGATCACAAAGTGGTCCAGGACATTCCATCCTATTATGGGTTAGGGAAAAGAGTGGAGACAGAATGGGTAGATGTTTAAATGGCCTTCCCAGTGCTCCTCTCAAGAAGTTAGCAACTTGATGAGATCTAACATTAACTGAAAGATGGTCCTCTGAGAATTATTTTCATCTGGTTAATTTAATTGGCAAGACTTGCCCACTGTGGGTGGCATCAGTCCCTAGGCTAGGATCCTGGAATGTATAAAAAGGAAAAAGTGCTGGGTGTGGTGGCACACACCTTTAATCCCAGCACTTGGGAGGCAGAGGCAGGTGGATCTCTATGCGCTCAAGGCCAACCTGGTCTACAAAGTGAGTCCAGGACATCCAAGGATACACAGAGAAACCCTGTCTTGAAAAACAAAAATCAACAACACCAAAAACAAAAGGGAAAAGTGACAGGCACAATCATCACTCTTACTTTCTGATCATGAATATGATGTGACCAGCTGCATCAAGTTCCTGCTACTTTGTCAAATCACCACGATGGAATGTATCCTCAAATGGTGAGCCAGAATAAACCTGTTCTTTAATAAGTTGTTTTTTTTAACACTATTTCATCATATCAATGGGAAAAATCACTAATACAAAAAGGTTTTCATAATCAATGCTCAATATGCCCCAACAACAATACATTTGAATTCGTTGGTGTCATTCTTGCTCTATTTAGATAAATATATGATTATCTATCCACTAAGGAATAATCTTAGCTTAGTGTAACTGGATAACAATAAGCTGCAATGACAAGGAGTTTCTTCTGGAAGAAGTATTTTTGAAGATGTTAACAATAGACTACAGCTGGAGGGAAGATGCAAGGATGAGAATGCAGCTTGTTTTGGAGCACTGGAGTCATAACTCATGTTTACTATCCTTAACTTTTCTCCCCTGCCTTCTCCAGACACCTCCTTACCTACCTGTTGTTCATAGTAAGGGGAAAGAGGAGGGGAAAAAACAACACAGAAGTGGTGAGGAAGAAATGCCTATGGCTAGAATTTTTAGAAGCACAACACAGTACTTTAGAAAAGAAAAAAAAAAAAAGAAAAAAAAATTTCCGGAAAAAGTCTTTGAGTTCCTCCCAGAAGACAAAGAATTTACAAATAAACCACAAAACCTCATGCCTGGTCCCTTTTCAACCATCTCAAATTCCTTTCTCACTCTTGTGGTACACTCTGAAAAGTAGACCCCTCAGCACATGGAATTTTAATGACAATTTCTAAGTACCCAAAATTCCTGAAGAAGACCAAACTCCCCTCCTCATTAGCAGTTATCTCTAAAATATGCATTGCCTCATCATTATCATCAATGGGATATTTTCCCAAAGGGAAGAAATTAATTGCCTTCCAGACATGTTTTGAAATGTTTATATGTCTTTTTGTATAAGCACAAAAGTAAGTCTTTGGGAGGCTGTTTATAAGTTACCAGAGTGTTAGTAAACTCTGGTTTAGGGCTGATAAGGTTCATATGACAGCCATCACTGAAATTGTTGCCTCAATAATAAACAGGATCTTTCCTCAGCCTCCCTTCTCTCAAGCATGCCTTGCTGGACTAAGGAGCATTTATTGTCACTGGAGGAAATGGAACATGTGCAGATGAGAAGGCCGAAGTATTGTTTGTTGCAGTGTGTAAGAGAAATGATCTTTTTGAGACCCAGTATCTCATGGTATACAGTCTCTGCCGGGTCAAATATGGGCATGTCGCTGGACTTTATTTCTCATCTTTTTGCAGAATGGTGATGGTAATACTCTTCTCTCTGAAGGATTCCTGCAAAGATTAAGTGAGTTGTAATTCAAAAGATATTTTGGGCAGTCCTGGAGTAAGTTCTTGGAGTGTTGGAGATTCCTATGTTGATCATGATCTTATTTCCACACTCTTGTCATTCCTCATATGTGTCCTTGCTAGGGGCAGTTCTTGCAATTCAGTGCTCAGAATGGAAGAAAGGAATGCAGGAGATTTTGGGCCTTTGCTCATAATTTTGGGGTGGATCTGCCACTAACTCTTGGGTGATTTTTGGATGGGCCACTGGACCCACTGCACCTCAGCTTCCACATCCAAGTGCAAGAAGATTGATAATATTTTGCATCCCAACATTTGCCCTTCAAATAATGCTTTATCATGAACAGAAGTGAAGAAAACCAATGAGGGAGTGATGATCTGACTTTCACAGAGATCTACTTGTAGGACCCCATTCTTTCATGTCCATTACATAACCTGGATGGTAAATGGAGATGCCTAGACTTTCACCGTGATGTGTCCTGCTTATCTTGCATAGAGAATCCCAACACGGTACCTTGCTAAAAAGAACATCAATAAATGTGGACATCTAATGTACTGGATCCTAGTATCTTCCATTCTCATTGTCTCAGTACTATCAGATATACTATTCTTTTTTTAAAAGATTTTATTTACTTATTTTATGTATGTGAGTGGTCTATAGGCATGTACATCTGCATGCCAGAAGAGGGCATCAGATCTCACTATTAGATCATTGTCAGGCACCATGTGCTTTGCTGGGAATTGAACTCAGGACCACTGGAAGAGCAGCCAGTGCTCTTAACTGCTAAACCACTCTCCAGTCCCTCTATACTATTCTTAGCATATAAAAATGACAAGTATAAGGACAACTGTTTGCTCATCTATAAACACTTAGAGAGAACTAACACTGAGATGCACAGAGAGGTAGCAATGAAAACAACCAACATGGCTGCTGACCTCATAGGATCATTCTAGAAGGGAGTATATGAGATTGGTCTAGCAAGTTAGGATCTGGATTCTGGTTCTTCTACTGGGCTTATGAATTCAACTACTTCAAGCAACTTTCTTAACCTTGGTTGTCTTTTTCAGTCAAGGTGGGAATAACAAACAGTACCTTACTTTTAACACGGTTAAAGGCCCAGACCATAAAACTCACTGGAAGCCTCTAGCAAACTGTCATTATACTCAGGACTGAAACAATGCAAGTCCACTACCTCAGTGACTGCCTGCTTTGATTTGTCCCAGTATTGTGACAATGCCTGTCCACCTTTGGGACTGCCTTGCCCTGACCCAGTTTCAAAGCCAAGAGCATCCAATTGTGTTCATGTTGATTCATTAATCACTCTGCTTCTGAATAAAAACCTCACACTGTCATTCCCTCCTGACCAGTGGCTGGTAACCATTGCTTCCTGTAGGTTGACTTCCCTCCTCCCCACAGCCACCCAGGACTTCTTCAGCTTCCAAGGCTGTGCTGCATGTCTTCACAGGACAAAGGATAGGGTTCCATTAACACCACCTGCATGCCAAAACAAAACTTGCTTTGCACTCACGTCATGGACCGAACCCAGCCATTCTTCAGTGGGTGGACAACACCAGGGAGGGGAGATCTTGTGCCACTCACTGCATTGCTCATATAATGAAGAAGAGAAGCATTTAGTTCTTTTCATTAGAGGCAACATTATGAAAGGAAGCGAAGAAGGTTTGCACACTCCGCAGGCCTTTTCCTCTGCAATAAAGGCTGAAGGTATTATAGCTAGTTAGGGAACATACGCATTTGAGAGATGCTCACATCTGAATTTCTTGATAACCATACCAGTTCACACTCTGTAAGTGTGTGTGTGTGTGTGTGTGTGTGTGTGTGTGTGTGTGTGTGTTTCCCTTGGAAGGCAACAAGAAATCACTGTGTGCCCCCAGCAACCACTAACCTTGGTATTAAAAAAAAAAAAGAATCTTTTTATACATCCTAAGTGTGATTAAGTAAAGTATAAAGATGTTTGCTCTTCAGGGTCCTGAGAAGGACAACAGTTGCCATCTTGGTTAGGGCAAACATGCTTATGATCCTTAACTGTCCCCTCTTCCACACAGCTTTCCTACCCTGCCATGCAGATCTTGACTACATGCAGCAATTCTGAAATTCTTTATGTGAAGACTCCCTAAGTCTGCTCAGGAAGGCAGGATGCACAGTACACACTTGGTGTTCAATGGTGACATGGCTGTTGGCAAAACTCAGACACCCTCTCCAGTCTCACGAGGTAAGATGAGATTTTCCCATATACTGGCTACATGCTTCTAATTAATGTCCTAATGTCAAATCTTAGTATTTTCCCCCATTTTATGGAAGTTGAAATAGAGGTTCATTTTGAAATCCTACAACACATGGCTCTCTTAAAGGAGCAGCTTTTCAGCTACTTTTAAATACTGTGGTCGAATTTCTCCCACAGTGTCACTGTCCCCTCCTGCTGTGGGAGTTCTGATCTGCTAAGATGTAAACAAGTACCTGAACCACTCCCATCATCATAGGCCTACCTGCCTTCATGGCTTTTCTACAGTGATGGACTTCAGTACTTCAAACCATGAGCCAAAATAAGACCTTCCTCTCATAAGTTGCTTTTGCTGGCTATTTCGTTACAGTAATGAGAGAAGCAACTGGTAGATTAGTGAGTTTTCTAAGTAAGAGTTTAAGCTGTTATATTGTTCAAGTTTAAAAGACAAGAAGTTGCTTCAGTGATGGAGGAGCTATAGAAGCCCATTTTCAGTCTTTTGCATTCTTGTCTGCTTTTGAGGGTGATAGAGGTGTGGGATGGAAAGTGGGACCGTCCCCCTTCTCCACCTTGGTTTCTAGCTACATTCCAGGCCAGAGGGAGCCATCATTGCTGATGCCCTACTTCTAATTATAGTACTACATTCATGGAGAACTCTGCTTCCCAGAGAGTTGCTGGTGCAAAGCTTTTAGGGAACTGATTTTCTCTATGGGTTTTGGTTGTCATCTATGTTTGAACAAGAAAAGATGGGAAACATCTGACCCCCATGGATAACCTCAGAAGATTTCAACAATTTCTTAAGATATTGTGATTTGCCTTTCAATCCCATTAGGACCCTCCAGCTGTATATTAAAAACAAAACAAAACCAACAAAAGAATTAAAAAAAACTAATACAAAACAGTCACCTCTCAAAGAATTTCAATGTATTTTTTCATACCTCTCACATCAGCTTATTTTCAAAATTTCCCTAAAAAGTAGATTGAGAAACTATCAATTATACGATAGGGGGAACAACAGAACCTAAGGTGCTGCCTGTCTGGAGGCATCTGCATAGTTTTTCAAGGCCAGATGGCTTTAGCCTTGGCATGTTCTTAGGAAGCATCAATTGTGTCAGACAGGTGGAGTACATAGAGATCAGTGTAAACAGCCAATTGCTTTGCATGAGCATCCGTTAATGTAGAGTAGGCTTTTTATAGCACAAAACAAGGCCTCGGCCAGGAACAAGGTATATTGTTTTATGGTGAGATGGGCTCCAAGTCAGTGGCTTGCGGTGGGGAGTTCCTCTTATTTTTAACAATAAGCATTTCCACACAAATGCAGAGTTAGCACTCATGGACAGACAGACACATGGACAGGAGCAGAAAACACCTTGGGAAGTCGTTAGAATTCATGTTTGTTTAGTCCCCTTTCCACATCACAGAAGAGTACAAGGGCAAAGAATTACAGGTAGTTTCATGAACAGGAGACCATTTGGGGAAAGGCCCAGGGAATCAGGAGGTGTTCAAGACCCAATTCCTGATGTTAAGAAGTATGTCACGGGCTGGAGAGATGGCTCAGCGGTTAAGAGCACTGGCTGCTCTTCCAGAGGTCATGAGTTCAATTCCCAGCAACCACATGGTGGCTCACAGCCATCCGTAATGAAGTCTGGTGCCCTCTTCTGGCCTGCAGATATACCTGCAGATAGAACACTGTATACATAATAAATAAATCTTTAAAAAAAAAAAAAAAAGAAGTATGTCACATATCTCAGCAGACAGACTAGGTTTACTTTAGAATAGTACAGGCAAGATCATGGGGCTCTTCTGTTTCTCCAAGTACTGTCAATCAAAATAAACAACAGAGCTACATGGAATTTTAAAACCACCGAAAAATTACAAATACATCAAAAGCATTTAATGTCCACAATACATACTTATCTTGTTCTGTGAAAAACCAAGAAACAATATATTAGCCCAGTGGTTTTTAACCTGTGTGTTGTAACCCCAACAAGGCTTGCATATCAGATATCTTGCATATCAGATATTTACATTATGATTCATTACAGTATCAAAATTACAATTATGAAGCAGCAACAAAAATAATTTTAAGTTAGGGGTTACCACAACATGAGAAACTGTATTAAAGGGTCACAGCATTAGGAAGGTTGAGAACCACTGTATTAGTCTCACTGTTCCTGGCTTTAACCCTACTGCTACACAGGGCTTGGCAGCTGAGCCATCACAAGTCTTCGTTTCAGGACAGGCCATGTGCTCCATTCTCCTACATCCACCAGGGTCACCAGAGATACTGGAGGAATCAGCGACATTTGATGGAAAGGCATTCCCATAAATATGAACTATTGCCTCCCTCCAAAAGGAAAGACGGCAAGAGGTAAGATGAGGCTGGATGCAGAGGTACCAGCCATATACCCCATAGATTGTATTGTATCACTTGGCTCTGCTCACCCTTGCTATGGTGGCTAATTCTATGTACCAGCTTGACTGGGTGACAGAGTCCCCACATATCTGATCAGACATTATTGTAGATGTATCTAAAAAGCTGTTCCTGGATAGAGTTATCTCCTACTTTGGAAGATCTAGTAAGGTGAACAGCTCTTCCTCATGAGACTAGGCCTCCTCCTTGAAGGCTTGAATACATCACATAGGTAGCCATCCTGAGAGGATTAGAGAACTCCTGCTTAGCTGGGACATTGGTTTTTTGTTTGTTTGTTTGTTTTGTTTTTGTTTTTTGTTTTTCCAGGCTTCCTCTTGGGTCTTACGCTTTCTGTTTGTGGAACTGGGGTGTGCATTACAGACCCAGTGTTCATTGTTGGAACTGACCTTGTGGATTTATCCTGGGAGCCAGAGAAGATATGAAATAAATCATTGCAATGAACTGTGGAGACGGCCACTCTGCATAGCCTCCATTCCTCCCTATGAAGTGTGAGCAGGGTTTGGATTGGACATAGTACATGTAACCACACATCCAAGGGCCTGACACACAGTGAATATAGAAGAATCAGTGGCTAATTTCATCCTGTAAGACAGGAACTCTTCAGCTACAAAAGTCATTCAACCTTATATATTCTCAAGATCACACACACACACAAAACCAAACCAAAAATAAATAAAAAGCCTTGTAACTCCTTAATAGAAGTTGTTCCCCCCTCAAAAATTGTACACTGGAATCTCCAAGTAAAGGGCATACACTGAAAAGAAAAACTTCTGGTTTCTGATATCTGGCGCACCCTTCTCCTTCATCTTGGTAAACATGGTAAGCCATTGAAGTAGTTTATCAGAACCACGCTGCAGAAAAAATTATCTTTAGATGATGCCTCCAGCCAAAAATAATTTTTAAGTGGAAAAAATGGTATTCAGGATCGTTGTGTACTCCTCCCCCTGTCCTGGAACAATAGAACGAAGAGCATTTACAGTTGCACTTGGGGTTTAATCATAACCCGTCGTGAATACAACTGTGGTAGTGAAGAGTTTATCTGCTATTTTAAGGCCATAATTACTTTTTAATAGGCCTATCCTTAAGTCAGTGTCAGTGAACTAGAGCTTTGCAAAAAAAAAAAGGGGGGGGATATGTTGCCAAAAGTTGACTGATAAGAGAAATATGCCTTTATTCTAATCTCTGTTACCAAAATGAAACGGCTAAAAGAAACCAAGAAATATAACAAATGACAGCTATTAATTTAGCAGGGGCATCATTTGCATAGTAATGCCGGAAGTGTGTTGTTGATTATGGCGTTGGCTCTGTCATTACAACCCTGAGAAATGTGTAGGGAGGGCCCTGCAGCATCTCCCACAGTGAACCCATCTAATAGTAAAACCAGCTTCAGTGAAGACATTACTCCATCTTCCTAAAGTCACAACTTTAATCGGTATATTTTCCTTTTTGAAAAATATTTTTTCCTTAGAAATTTGCATCTGGGGGCTAGCATGGATAGCTCAGAGGGTACAGCAGCTAGGTGCCAAGCTTGATGACCTGAATTTGATCCCTGGAACTCCCATGGTGACAGGAAAGAAAAACCTCCACAAGTTGACCTCTGATGTCCTCAAATGTCCCAAGACACAAGTGTGTGCCTATGCATATACACACATAATAAATAACAAATAAAAGCTATGCATTTGAAACACTATCTATAATCACTTTATTTTACTTAATATGCTATTTTTTTAGCATTTCCTTATTTATTGTGGTGGGCAGGTGAGTATGTACAAGCTAAGGCAGAGGTCAAAGGACAGCTTGCCAAAGAAAGTTCTCTTTCACTTATGTGCGCTCCAGGGATCAAACTCAGGTGGGCAGGGTTGGCAGCAAGCCCCTTTACCATCTGAGCCCTCTTGCCGGCCCAGGCCTCACATGTTTTGAACCACCCCTTCCCCTGCTCACACATCTGAGCCACATATTGTAGAAGTAGCGACAGCCACCATCAGACACTAGGATGCCAGTTTCAGGACCTGTGCCACCTGATGCTCCTTGGCTGCTGCCCACAGATATTCCTGACAGATTTTCTTTTCTTTTCTTTTCTTTTTTGTTTGTTTGTTTTGTTTTTTTTTTTTTTTTGAGACAGGGTTTCTCTGTGTATCCCTAAATGTCCTGGACTCAATATGTAGACCAGGCTAGCCTTGAACTCACAGAGATCTACCTGCCTCTGCCTCCTGAGTGCTGGGATTAAAGGTGTGCCCCACCATGCCCAGCAGTTACAGACAGCTGCGAACTGCCATATCGGTGCTGGGATTTGAATCCATGTCCTTTGGAAGAGCAGTGAGTGCTCTACCTACTGAGCCATCTCTCTAGCCCACTGACAGGTTTTCTAACAAATGGAAATTCTAGACGAGAAGCCCAAGAAACTGAGAAACCATCAAGCCAAAAACAATGGGTCAGGAAAAAAGTAGAAATAAAATAAGGGCTGAAAATTCTAGAAATATACACTTTTATTTTTGTTTAATCCAATTTGGAGGTTAATTATTTTATAGCTTTTCCATAGTAAGCGTGTTTTACACAGAAGTCCAGGAGCACACCTTCTTGTTTTTATTTTCTTGTGCTCAATCTTCATGGCGTTTGGATTCTACCTTCCTATTTAAGCAGCCCCTGCCCTCCCACAAGCTGCGCGTGATCATTTTCAGCTGCACGGAGGGAGTCACTCACTCACCCCTTCAGTTGGTCTTGCTCAGTTCGTACTTCTCAGAACCTCTGCTGTTGCTGCTCTTCTTTCTCTTGTCATCTCTTCCTAAATATTTTTATTTTATTTGACAAACGTTTATAGAAAATAGCAGACACCATAGGCACCAGCAATACACAGCACACAGATGACTGAAACAGGCTCCCCATCATCCCAAAGCCTCCTGGTTGGTTTATACTGGACTAACATCACACATACTTTCAACAATTGGACAGCACTGTGGGTGTCAAGGGGTGAAGCTGTGTGGGGTCAGGGAGGAAAATGTCCCAGGGACTCCCTCAGCACCAGAGTCAGTGTCAACTGTACATAGATGATCTGTCTGTTGCATCCCTGCCCACCACTCCATACGGCCTCTGTGGAAATTTCATGGTGTGAACGTCTCTCAGAGTTAACATGTATTTTCTAACAAGCCCTTAAAGGCAAGGAAACTACCTTGCTTATAACAAGCACGTGAGAATCATCATGATCAGCTACGGTACTGAAGGGAGAAGCAAGTTTGGAGACTGGCGAAAGACAAAGATTCGCAAACACTGGAGGAATTCCAACATAGCACCTTTCTTGCACAGTCTCTGGGGTAGATTTCTTTTAGATTAATTTCCCCCCACTTCCCCCCTCCACCCCGAGTGTGTGTGTGTGTGTGTGTGTGTGTGTGTGTGTGTGCGCGCGCACACACACGCAACCTGTGCATGTGGAGGTTAGAATCCAACTGACAGGAGTTGGTTCTCTTATTCCACCACATGGCCATCCCAGGCATTGAACTTCAGTCTTTAGGCTTGGCATTGAGTGCCTTTATTATCTGAGACATCTCCTTGGTCCACTAGTATACTTCTGAAAACCAGAAACGTTGCTCTCAGGTTTTGCTGTCCATCTTTTGGGGTATACACTCCTCTCCGGGGAAGCTCCCTGTTGCCATGCCATTTCGTGTGGATATCATTTGGTGATAGCACTGGTACATTAGATGCTTGGTCCCCAGCATAGCAATGGGAGAGATGGTACACTTTATAAGAGTCACAGCTAAGTGGGAGATCCTTAGCTCTTGGAAGATATTGAGGTAGCTCTCATTGAACTCTATCTTGTTTTCATGAGAGGGATGTCAGAAAGGAGCAAGAAGGACCCCTTCCCACCCCCTGGCTCCTTGACTTTTCACAGGATCCCACCCTTTCACATACATTCTGGCTATGGTGCTACCTGCCCTGAGGCCCTCACCAGAGTAAAGCAAACCTGGCACCGTTTTCGACTCTCCACCTCCAAACCTACTAAATAAACCTCTTTTCTTTAAACATCAGCAAGCCTCAAGTGTTTTTGTTATAGGAACAGAAAGTGAACTCACGTAGGGAGCTTGTTTCTTTCCTTCCAGAAAAGCCAGCCTAACAATGGAGAAGAGCCTGGGCCCTCCAGAGGAACAGTCAGGCAGAGAGCTGTGATCACAGTGGCTGCAGGATGCTGTTGCCTGGGTGGATTATTTTGCAAGAAAGGAACAAGGGATTTTCAAGACACTGAGCCAACTGCCAAGGTCCAACAAACCTCCCTCCTCCCCCTTTTCTACAAAGAGCTTCATTCAATGTGTCTCACAATCAACTTCACTGGCATTCTTTCCTTACTTGATACAAGGCCAAGGCATTTCCCCAAGGAACCCTGGTCATGTCAAAGGTTGTTCAGAGTTGGTGAAAAGAGGTCTGGATTTAGTGGCTAGATAGTCATTTTATTACATGGTTTCCATTCAGCTGGCCAGGGTCTTATCTTCCCTTTAACTGCATTATGCTCCAGTGTTGGCGGAGAAACAGGGGAGTAAGTGGGCCACATGCAAATTTCACACAAGCCTTTGCTTCTGAATCTCAAGATCCTCCCAGGTCTGTTTTTACACTGGGGTAAGTACCTTGTGACATAGCTGCTAGTTACCGTAGCAGAGTCGTGTGTTCACGACCTGACCCAGATGATTCCACTACAGGGTCTGAACTGACAGAGGTGGGGGATGGGTTAGTATGCAGCTGGTCAGAAAAAATCTTTTGGGATTTTCAGCACCTTGGCACTTTGTCTTTTTAGCACTTTATCTATAAAAGGGGAAGTCTAAGGGCAATTCTGCTACCTACTGAAGTAAAAACAATCTAATCGAACCTCTTCTGATACTGTGAGAAGCTCTTTTGAATAAGATTCCAAATACACAGCTCAGCCTTTGGCTGTGATCAAGACTGCAACATGACCTCACCAAAATAGCATGGCAATCAATCAATCATGTACACTGCACACTTCAATAGCCATGCCAACAGTAATAAAAATGGAGGTGTGGACTTCAAAAGTCTGCATTTCTTATAGTAAACTCCCTGTAGCACTTTGGAATTGAGTTGAGTCACAAAATAAAGCAGTTTGTATATTTATGGGATTCCTCCCTTCAGAAATACTTGGACTGGGGTAAAATGCATCCCATATGTGTGCGAGCCAAACTGCATCCCCAGGAAGCATGTATTTTCCTTTAGCGATTCTCTGTTAATGGATGTTTCAAGTGACACTATTCCGAGTCATTCCTGCATTTCCCTAGGCAAGACTGGGAAGAAAGACTTCTCCACTGCTGATGAGCAAGCATAGTTCAGACCCTGAAGGAAATGGGAAGGCATTCCCATTTTTCCACCACTCCAAAGCAAAGCAAAGCCCTCCCAGGGCTCTTTCTAATTTGATACTGACTTCTGATAGTCATAGATCAAGAAAGACCCTTTGAGAAATGACAGATACTACAGGCGAGTGAAACACACAGCCATGAATTCTTAAATGATAGCCATTTCCAAAGTAAATATGGTATATGTGTATGTCTGTGTGTGCAGGTGTATGTGAGTGTGCACACATGTGTGTACACATATGTATACATTCATGGAGAGGTCAAAGGACAGCATTAGGTGTTGTTCCTCAGGCACTATTCACTTTGTTTTCTTAAAGACAAGGTCTGTCACTAATCTGGAACTTGGCAAATGGGCTAAGTGGGCTGGCCAGCCCCTAGGATGCACTTGTTCCCACTTTTCTAAGTGCAGGAATTACATATAGAGCCACCATGTGGCATTTTAAAATATGGGTTGTGAGGAGTCTAACTCAGGCCCCAAGCTTGTACAGTAAGTGCTTATCAGCTGAGTTCTCTCCTTGAGCCCCCCAAAAGAATTTGTTAGGAAGGATGCTTAGACAAACAGCTCTTGATCATTTTTTTTCTTCTGTCCTCTAGCCCCAGCTGGGGAAAGGAAGTCAACTGTGCTTAGGTTCATTCAGCAAAGAATTACGTTGCCTGGCATAAGCGCACAGCCCTGAGATGGTTCTGCATGAGAGCTCAGAGGGAAGAAGTGGTGCTGCAACTCAGCTTTCTGCACAGCAGCACTAGGAAGACCTCAGAGCGGGTGATATCTGCAC
>CAJQZJ010004755.1:9693787-9746597 GCA_907164525.1 Lophiomys imhausi | reverse complement strand
AAGACCTCAGAGCGGGTGATATCTGCACAGCAGCACTAGGAAGACCTTAGAGCGGGTGATATCTGGGCACACACATAAGCTGTGGGCAGAGGAGGAGAAGACGGGAAAGATGCCAGAGAGAGGAGTCAGTGGAGCAGCAGAGAACACAGCCTGTCGTATCTATTTGCAGCTGTGACAGGGAGGATGTGGTCTGTGAGCTCTACAGCACTGAGTGAAAGTTCTGCCCAAGTGATGGCACAAGGCAGTGAGGGACAGGCCACCAAGCTTTCAGACACACAGGAGAACTTGGGCATCCTCCCAAAGGGAGGGTGGGGGTAGTCACTCATCAGAGGATTAAAACTCAGTGTCTGAGTTTTCATCATGGTAGTGAATGAGTTCATGTCATATTCTCTCCAGATTGCTTGAGATGTGATTCTGAGACTAGATCTGAGCTGGGGAGATGGCTCAGAGGTAAAACTTGCTTGCCACACATGGTGAGGGCCTTAGTTCAGATCCCCAGAGCCCATGTAAAGCTGGACAGGGCAGCATGCACATCGTTACCCCAGTGCTCCTGTAGAGATGTGGGAGGCAGAGGCAGGAGGGGGCCCAGAAGCTCAAACTAGCCCAAATTATGAAGCAGAAGAGAGACTGTGTCTCAAACAAGCTAGAAGGTGTGGGCTGATACTGGAGGCTGTCCTCTGACATCCATGTCCACACCATGGCTTTGCATGTATCCACATTCTCATATGCATATTCACACATACACCACGACACACAAATACTTACACACACATACAATGGTACTCATAGAAGACACACACACACACACACACACAATGACATGAATGTGGCCACAAACACATGCACTATGGCATGCATGAACCCCCCTTCACACACACACACAAAACACACATACTCACTCACATGCTAAGGCATTCATATATCCACATTCACACACACATATACTTATAGACAGTCACACACACAGTCCTACATATATTCAGACTAACACACACTCATACATACACTCACTTACATACACACACCACACACACACACACAGAGTATACATGCATATAAAGATATATACAGTTTTTAAAGGAAATTGGACCACAGGGAAACAAGCAGCAGAGCTGGAGGCCTTGGGCAAAGAAGGCTGGCCTGAGTACCATTTCCTCTGTAATACTTTCTGTGTGGTCCTGAGATTTTGACTTCCACAGTCACAGGTGGCTCGGGATTTCCAGGAAGCAGCTTGTCATGTGACACAATACTCACCTCCTCAAATGGTACATTCCTCATGTGAAAACATGAGGGGGTTTGGCTGACACCTGTGGCACCAGCCTTTCAAGTTCTTCATCTTGACTTGTTCACGTGGAGGAGCCCCTGTGACTCTCTGGACCTGGGCAGCTTGCGGTGTGTGGCTACTGCATTTTTAGGCTCCAGTTTCCTTATATTTTACAAATACTATGTGTTCATCTTTAGCTCAACATAAGAATAGCTAATATTTGGGAAACTGAGGATTTTTACACTATGTAATGAGACATCCACATCTTTGTCCCCTAGTCTAGGAAATCCCCAGGACTGAGACTTTTTGTCCTGCTTTTCAAAGCAAAATATTAGTCACTGGTTTTTCTAGTTGACCTTGAAGACAGTGTATTATTTAATAATACTATGAGCTAGGAGTAAGGTGCAAGTCTGTGATCTCAGTTCTTGAGCTGAGAAAGAAGGATAATGCATTTGTGGTCAGTAGGATATATAGCAAGATGGGTGAGAGAGGGAAGGAAAGGAAGTTAGAGTGGGGAGAAAGAAGGGGGAAGGAAAGAGAAGGGGAAGGGAAGGGGACAGGAGGAGAGAGGACAGGAGGGGAAGGAGGGGACAGGAGAAGGGGTAGAGGGAGGAAAGGAAGGGAGGGGAAAGGAAAAGAGAGAAGACAAATATGGAAGGGAAAGAAAAGACAAGAAAGGGACATAAACCCCATTAAAAGAACCAAATCCATCCTCAGTCCTAAAAGGATCCAGCTGAACACTGGCCATACAGGCAGCTATTAGAGATCCATGAAGCTCTTCAGAGGTTGACCTTTCTTTTTTAACTTCCAAAGGTTAGATGTGAGAACACCACTCTCATGACCTCTCTATCTCCCAGGACAGCACAGTTCAGGCTTCGGCCACTACTTCGCTCCCTTTGATCAGGGCGGGACTAAACGGCCTGCACATCCATCTGAAGAATTTCCAGATAACTGAAGAAGTGACGGGAAACAGGGGCCATAAATAAAGTTAAATGCCCCAAAGAAGACATCATCTACCCAAGCTGGCTGTGCTCTGCGCCACACAGTGACTCTGTTTCTTGTGGTGGAGCAGAAGCGCTCAGCTCAGTCTTTCTAGTCTTGTCTGATTTGCTGAAAACACATTCCAGATAGGGGCCCCAGACCATTGTCTCCTACAATACTAATCAAAAGATTTAAAGTTTTGCAAAACACAGACCATACCAGAGTCTAGTCTTAATAAAATAAAATAAGATCCGAGCCAGCTGTTAGCTGACCTCAAGGGCCCTAGCCTGGTGTCTTCTCTTAGAGACATTTTTTTAAATGGATGCTCAATGTTTCCCATAATAAATGCTTGCCTATTTAACTTGATGAAATTTTAATGAAACGAAGTGGTTTTTATCTTAATGAAATTTTTATCTAATGAAACCTGCGAGGGTTCCATAAACGGTGGCTGAGTCAACGGGGCCTCGCGCCTTCTTGTACTGCAGAGGATTGGCTTAAAGACTCATACAGACTCCCCCAGGGTGGGTCCCACAGGCTCTAAGTCACACCTTGAAGAGTTGCTGATGACCAAAGACATTAATAGCATTCAAGGCCTTTGATTCTTAAAATAGTGCTAGCAAAGAACAAACCACCAGTCAATACACTAGTTTGTCACAGTTAGAATTTGTTATATAGCCCACTATGGTCAAGTAACTTTTCTCCTATTGAAACAATTACAGTAGTCCTTTGAGAAACTTTCTTTCCTAGCATTAGCAACACGTATCTCACAGTGGACCCAACTCCAAGCCTGCACCCATCAGGCCAGAGCCTCACACCCGCCTATCAGAGGGTCACACTTACCTTGCACAGGGACAGATGTAGAGTATGAGAACTATTTCATTCAAAGCGAATGAAAATCAATAGTTTTAAGTAGAAAAATGTAGTTATTCATACTGCTACTGGCTTGATCTTAGACCAAAGTGAGACTTGGGTAGCCAGCTGGCTTGTTGCCCAGGAGATGAGAAACTGCTGAGAATGGAGCTCTCAAACAAAAAGGAGGGAAACTGTGTCCTGAGGTTGTTAGATGAGCTCATGGGTCAAGCACATGTGACATGACATATTCATGTACTTTCCAGTTGTGCATATCAACAAATTTTTATTTCCATGTGTAAGCCAATACAGTACAAATTTTGTATGATTTGTGAAGAGGGGAACCATTTGCTGTACAAAAGTATATAGAAGTAAGAAATGCTGCTGACACAACCTTGAGCAATACATCAGCAGAAACACAGAACAGGAAATCATCCAGCACATTGTTATGCAGGGCAGAGTCTTTCAGCAATAATGTATGTCAGTGTGGCAGGAGCTCTTCCAGGGCCTACCATGCTCCTGGATGAATATCAAGTCTTCTTTTTAATCAATAACCTTAATGTTAACCAGCAAATAAGTTAAAAATGGAAGGCCTATTATAAAGAAACAGAATGAAGGTACTAATAATTTATCATGGGACCAGTGGGAAAGAAGGCACACCATTTAAAATCCAATTATTATTGGGCTTTAATTCCAATGGGAGTGGAAAAGCTGGACAAAAATATATTTAAAAAAACTTTCTAAAAATAGTTGCTAAATTAAATAGAGTTAGGAGAGCAGCACAAATCCAGCAGATATGGAGGAAATTCAACCATCAAAGATTGAAAGCATGCTGGGTGGTTTCTGTCTATAAGCCTTTTCCTTGAAGACATTAACCAATCAATAAGTGCTGGCTGTTTATAAGTTATGTAAAGCTGAAAAGTCACAGATTAATTGTCTAAAATTAGTTGACTTCAAAGGTGGGGATTATGAGCAGACAAGCCATCTGAAAATTGAGAAGGGAGATCACAGAGAGACTGAAGGGTAGCACCCACACATGCAAACACGTGTCTGTCAAATGCTTGGCTGACACATGATCTGGAGGAAGACAGGAACATTCTGGTGATCCTCACACAAAGATACGACCCAGAGCAGAGGTCCCAACTGCTGTTCACAGCTTGGGAACTGGAGTCTTGAACACAAATCCTGCCACATTTCAATGACATGGTGACTACTTCAAGTTTTTTAACTTAAATTTTAAAAAGATGAGCTTTATGAATGAAGAGCATGCCTGAGTGTGAAGGGCTCACCATTGGACAAAACCAAAACGAACCCCACTTAACAAATTATAAAAAACTTTCTTCACAAAGTCCACAGGGACTAATAACTTAATAACTCTCAGAGAAAGGACTACACTCTTTAAAGGAAGGCGACAGAATCTAGGGTCTCTACAGTAGATCATCAGTAATGTTCAGGGTCCAACATTAGGAGTCAAAGTTCAATTGGTGTAAAAAGAGGGGGACCTGGGAGGATTTGAGAGATGGGAAAATATGATCCAAATTCACTGTATGAAATTCTCAAAGAACTAATAAATGAGGGAGAAAATTTTATGAAAAGAAATAAGAGAAGAGGACCCATATCCAGAATTCAGAGTAGCCAACTAATCAATCCAATGTTTACAAGGTATTGCAACTAGGACACAAAAAGACATTAGAAGACATCAAAATCCTTGAAGTATTTCTAAAACATATGGTCATAGTGAAACTTAGCTTATAAATGGAAACAAATGAAAATATGACACACAAAGTGAACAAATTAGGGAACACACTTAATATCAGATTGTAGATGGTCCCATTGTAGAGAGCATTAAGTTGAGGAAGTATCATCCAGTAGAAATGATCTGGTCTGAATAACTGAAAGCATTTAAAGAAGTAGATCAGAACCAGGTGACCTGGAGAGCAGCTGAAGATGCCTGACATACACTTGTTAAATACACACAGGAAAGGAAGAGGAAGAGCAGGATAGGAAATTAACTGAAGGGCAGGCATGGCAGTGCATTGGTAGCCCCAGTGTGTGGGAGGCTGAGACAGAAAGATGTCCAGTTCAAAGCCACTCTGAGCTGCATAGCAAGACTGTGTGGGAGGAGAAAAAGAGAGGAAAGAAAAGAAAAAGGAAAAGTAGAAATAAAAGAGGAAAAGAAAACAATATTTGAGGGAGTAAAGCCCTTTCCACCCACTGGTTTCCCTAAATCTGGTGGGAAAAAATATATAACTTACAGCTTATGAAATTCAATAAGTCCCAAGAAAGGCAAAATACAGATTAACAAAAAAAATCAAACCTGTGTTTATCATATTAACATGTTAAATGAAAGACAAAGAAAAACATTGAAATGAGCAGTTAATCATGGGAAACTGCTCTATTCAGATGATTCAATGATTTGAGTGACTGACCAGTTATCAGAAGTACTGGTGGTCAGGTGACAATGAAGGATCACCTTCAAAACACAAAAAGGAAAACAGGAAAAAGAAAAGTGTAAATACAGAATTCTATGTTCAGGGAAACTACTTTTCCAAAGTGAAGGCAAAACAAAGATTCTATGTTAAACGGAGAAAACAAACAAACAAAAAAATTGAAGGAAAATGGTTGGTTGTTTGCAGCCATTCATTCCAAGAGATTCTGTGGGACATTCTTAGACTAGCTTGACAAGGTAGACTGAAAAGAATCAGAAGAGAGCCAAGCTAGAGACATGGTGTACTAGCCAGGGTTCTCTCAAGGAACAGGACTAAAAGAATTAATATTTATTTGTTAGAGTGGTTTGCAGGCTGGCTGCGGTCTGACTAGTCCAACAATGGTTGTTTACTGATAGAAGGTACAAGAATCTAGTAGCTGTTCAGTCCATAAGATTAGATGTTTCAGCTGATCTTCAGTATATACCAGAATCTGGAAGAAGCAGGATCTAATGCCGATGAAGGAACTGACTGGTCAACAAGAGTGAAAGCAAGCAGGCAAAGAAACTAAGAGCAAAACCTTCCTTTTCCCATGCCCATTATATAGGCCGCAGCCAGAAGGAGTGACCCAGATAAAAGCAGTGTCTTCTCACCTCAAAAGATCCAGATTGAAAGTGGGTCTTTCCACTTGAAATAATTTAATTAAGAAAAAAATCCCTCATATGTGTATCCAGTTACTTGGGTTTAGTGAGTTCCAGATGTAGTCAGGTTGACAGCCAAGAATATCTATCGCACATGGGTAAAGGATGGAATCAGAAGGTTAGGAATGGCCTACATGACTCTTACTGAGGGTTGGTTTATTAAACTATGCTACATCTAAACAAAGAACACTACACAGCTATGAAAAAGAATGCAGTATATGAATATTTTCAATGAGAACAAAATCACCAAAAGTTCCCAGGAGAAAGATAGGATGAACAACATAGTAGACATGCCTTAGTATGCTGGAGAGTATGGAAGGGATCTGTGTGTGCAAGTATGCATAAAAACTGCTCTGGGTGGGTTTATCTTAAAAGTAACTGATAACATGGGGCTGGACAGATGGCTCAGTGACTAAGAACCACTCTTATAGAGGACCCCAGGTTTGGTTCCCATTTATATGTTTGCATAAGTATCACATACATCCGTGGCATTACATATGTGTATGTAATATAGATTTATAATATAAATTAAATATGAATATACAATATTGATTTATATACAGTCTACATAGCTAACCTTGGTTAACAACTTTTCCAACTAGGATATATATATATATATATATATGTATGTACATATATATATATATATATTTCTACATTTATATTTCTACTGAGAGAATTTATCAGCTCACTTAGTTAAAGTAGATGGCTACAAAGTATATTGGAGCCAAAAATAGCCACTCTGTGCAATAGAGTATCTAAGATGAAAGATAAGGTCTAGTGCCCCAACTTCTTATCCATACTCCCACAAAACCAACACATTTGGCACCCATGCTCAACTGTGGTCTGAAGAACCACACACAAAGAGGGTGCCTTGTGGGCCACATGGAAAGCAAATGGCTGAATGCTTGGCCTGGCCTAAGATCTTCGATGTATACACAAAACAGTCACACATCTCTGATTCAGGTTTGTTGAATGTTCTCAAGTCCCAAGAGGGGGGAAAAGGAGTCAAAAATAGCTCAGAGCTTTGGAAGCTGTTAGCACAAGGCCTCCTCTGGCATACTTGTTTTTTCAACATTCAATGAACAAAAAGGCTCACTGTTTCGACCACCAAGAGAAAGCCAAGTTTTCAGAAATGCAGTCACACTTCTGGCTGACGTCAGGACATTTTCCAACCCAGTGTTCACAAGAAGACGTCGGGGTGGTCTGCCCGACCTCCCATAGGCTTCTCTGTGCCAACAGTTGTGTTTGTAAACGTTAGCATAATCATGAAGCTTGTATACTTGTGGAGGGTTAGATATCCAGAAAGCTCTGTGACAGGGGAGACAAAGGTGATTTCAGAGACCTCTCCTGCTAAGGAGACACTGAATCTCGGGATGGAACGGTCTGTGCAAACAGATCTCCACGTCCTTAGGAAGAAGCAGAGCCAACCCGAGGCTCGGGCTACAGAAATTCAAGATTGATTTATTTCCACTGGGAAGATTAAAATACACAGTGTTTTCATGGGGATGACTGGACTTCATAAATTTATCACTGCCTGGCCATGTGCAGCTTTTGATCCCTTCTGTTGGGCCTGCAGGCCTGGAGGGAGCTGGGAGCGTTCAGTTGCTGCTGTGACACGTGTCTCTGTATCCATCTTCCTACATGTTGAACTTGGCTGTCCTCTTCAGAGTAGCAGGCAGTGCCAGCTCTTGAGGAAGGTGAGCTTTTTCTATTTTAAAGTAGAACTGCTTGTGGGGGGGGGGGGCTCCCCAGACCACACAGCTCCAGACTGAAAGGCAGGCTGGCTCCCTT
Source organism: Lophiomys imhausi (assembly GCA_907164525.1). NCBI lineage: Eukaryota > Metazoa > Chordata > Mammalia > Rodentia > Muridae > Lophiomys > Lophiomys imhausi. The sequence goes on along the minus strand of CAJQZJ010004755.1, from coordinate 9,738,582 downwards.
GTTTGTCTTTCCCTCCATCCTTACGGTGCCTTCCTGGCTGGCCTTGCTGGGTCTGGATCTCCTTTTTTCCACTCTGTGTACCACTTGAAGAGGATTCTCCCCAATGAGACAGAAGTACTCCTCAATCAGTCTGACCTATGTAATTCAGTTGAGTGCAAGCTATAGCAATTGAGCTGGTGAGGTGTTGGGACCAGGAACCCAGGAGAAGCCCACCTTGCCGTCTTTGAGATGCTTATCAGCTAGAAGAGAAGACAGACAACCCATCCACAAAGTGGGCAGTGTATGGACAGAGTCCACACACTGAGAAGTCAGTTGTAAGCCTTGACCCACTATCACCTAGACCAGAGGAGCCAGCAACTGACCTGGGGCATCGAAACTGCGTAGAAGTGCCACCAGGGGAAGATGACAAGCCAACACCTTCTAGGTAAAATGAAAAGAATGAGTGAAAGTGTAGAGGCTGAGACAAGACAGACCGAATGGAAGGAGTCTATAAGGCCACAGTGGGAGCGAAAGGAGGGAAAAAGAGACACCGGCTACATTTGGCAGCTTGTGTTGCACTCTTCATGAACTTTAAAGAGGAATTGTGGTGCTGTTCAGAATCTTACTCTATTTTATAGATGAAGAATCTTGAAGTACACAAACACCAACAGATGCTGGTCCTCCAGACAGTTCCCAGCATCAGCTGAACTCCAGGCCTGTGGGTACCTGAAGGCCTCGATCTTCCCCTGGGTGTCAGTATTAAGAACAGTCACATGATAGAGATATTCTTGTCACCCTAAGAGAGTTGAGGAGGGCAAGCCCTGCTTTCTGTGAGCCGTGAAAGAATTAAAAATGATGTTGGTGTCAAGGAGTGGCCATAGGAGCTAGTAGGGAAGGCCCTGGTAAGTGAGATTTTGTCCAGTAGACCCTGGGATGCATGGTCAGATCAATGACGGGGTGCTGGGGAAGGATTCCAAGGTCTGGTGAGACCCAAAAGAAGGGGTAACTCAGCAATGCAAAGAGGTGGAGTCACAATAGAGTTTGAGAAATGGAGAGCAGGTGGGGATAGAATGGGAGAGACAGGCCACAGCGTATTTAGGTAAGAACACTGGAGCTCATATTTAACCAAAGTAAAGTAGGTTTCCCAGTAATTAATCAGGCATTTTTCAGCAAGAATTCTCCAATTCCCCCACTCAACAGTGTTTTTACTGATTACTGTGTCAGCCATTCCCTAGTGATATCAACCTGAACGGCTTAAGGCCTCTGCCACCTGTAGCTCGTATCACCATGGTGGAGACAGGAGGTAAATGACAGTGTAGTGCCAAGCCATGGTGAACATTCTGACAAACTGAGCAAAATAAGAGACTGGAAGGAAGCCAGGGAGCAGCTTAAAGGGTTTTCTGTGTAGTGTTGTTTAGGAAGAATATTAAGAAAATGACATTAGAGTTCTAAACAAAATGAGATAGGAGTGATACAAATAGCAAATTTCAAGCGTAGGTCTTGAGGTAGGAACAAGCTTGGGCAGTTCAGGGATCAACAATAAAGGCCATCAGGGAAAAACAGGGAATGCCACACGGACAGACACCAAAGGGTCAGAGGCTTGGAAATGTTTACCTTTTACTTTGTATTCAGGCTCAAAGGACAATTTACAAAAACAAACAAACAAAAAACCAAAGTGCCCTAAGCTTTGCTACTTTGGAAAATGAATGGTAGCATGCACATGCACATACACATGAACAGGAAATTAACATTTAATCTCACTTGTGAACACCTATGTAAACCTTGAGTAAACACCTACAAACACGATGGAATGAGCAATCTGTTCATGTCAGAATTGGAATGGTGGCTTAATATTGGTACATGTATAAATAAAATCGGTATATGAATAAATCGAATAAATACCATGAGTCAGTTAGATGGTTTGGCCATGATGTGCTTGCCACCCAGGCCTGATGACCCGAGTTCAATCCCCAGAATCCATGTGAAGGTGGAAAGAGAGAACCAGCTCCACAAAGTTGCCCTCTGATCTTCACACATACTCCAGAGCACACACATGCCCACATACCATACAAACACACAATAATAATAATAATAAAAGTTTTAAAATAAATAGCATTATGCAAGCATCTTAAAAAGTGCTGATTAGCCAATAAACAAAATACTATTGGTGTTGATTTTAGGAGGGAAAAGATTTACAATAAACATAATATGATAATATAATAAAGATAATCTGTCTTTAAACCAACAGCACACACTTCTTTCAATAGAAATCCTGAACCACAATGATGCAAAGCAAATGAAATCAGTGGCCCTTTATAGCCCCTGCTGATCAGTTCATTCTTACAGCTATGCTCTAAAACAACCAAGGAATGATGTATTGCACCTAGCTGTCACAGAATAGTGTTTAAGGGAAATCCCCAGTGTTGCTGGAATTATGGTCAGCACACCTTTGCCCCTGAAATGCCATTTGCCACTGAATTTCTAGAACTTTAAAAACTTCCAGGCCCCGTGCCTTTGTCTTAGCTACATTTCTTGTGGCTGCTATAAGGAACCATTAAAAAAAACAATTTAAGGGAGAGAAGGTTGATTTTTAACTCCCACTTCAAGGGTACACTCCATCATCCTGGGAAGGTCCTGGTGGCAAGAGTTTGAAGCAGCTGGTCACATTGTATTCACAGTCAGGAAGCAGAGAGGGACTAAGGCATGTGACCAGTTTGCTTCACCTTTTCTATGCAGCTCAGGGAATGGTGCCAGATATAATGGGATGGCCTTTCCTCTTCAATAAATCTAATCAAGATAATCTCCCACAGGCTTGCCCCCAAGGCCCTTCACCCTGGTCACTCTAGATTTCAGCAAGTTGACAATTGAGATTTGCCATGACAGCCTGTAATTTCACCTTTAATCATTGTACTAAGATTTGCAGGCAAATATTTTTATGTTCTTTTTGGTATCGTTTTTCACTTTTTTAATGAAGGGCAGCAATCTACATGTTGAGTGAGAAGAAGATGATGAGGTAAGTTATGTTGGATTGGAGACTACAATGCATTATTTATCAATCTTGGTTTTTTAATTATTATAATACCATAGATGAGTTTCCACACAGAACAGTGTGGAAAACTGATACAATATTAAATACAATGGGTGCTTATACAGTTTATTTTCAAGTTATATCAACTGGACCTGTTCAGAAGAAGTCTGAAGAGTAAACACCCAAATGTTGTCCAAGATTATTCCTCTGGTGGGAGTGTGATGGTTAGAGTTAATTGTTGATTTCACAATCTATAGTCACCTGGAAAGTTAGTCTCGGTGACAGATTATCTAGATTAGGTTGATCTATGGAAATGTGATTTGCCCATTGTGGGTGGCACCATTACCTAGACAGGGGACCATGGACTGTGTATGTGTAGAGAAGGGACTGAGAAGCAGCATGCATACATTAAAGGGTCCCTTCTTTTGACTTTGGACATAATGTGAGCACTGCTTTCAGGCTCCTGACGCCTTGAGGTCTGCACCACCATAGCCCAGAATTGTGAGCTAAAATAAACACTGTCTCTTTTAAGTTGCTTTTGTCAGAGCTTTGTGTCACAGCGACGGGAAACAAGGCAAGACATAGAAGAAACAAAGGAACAAAAGTAACTTCTATAATCAACTGTGTACTCCATTTTCTAAGTGCTTCATAATGCATAATTTTTTCTTTTACCTTCAGACAATGGTCATCTGGAGTAAAGGAGCTTTAAAAAAATCAGGAGCCACTCCCAGATGGTGAGAAATTTCTCTGCACAGTTAATAGTGGGTTACTCAGAACATTTCATAAATCCTCTGTGAAATCCACCCGTCAAGGTAAGTAATCCCCCTCGCAAAGCATTAGAAGCTGTTATTTTGGCTTCTATACTTGTCAATCAGTTTACACTAGCCATGAAAGGGGGAATACATGGGATCTCCTCCCATCCCCAGAGGCCTTGCACTCAGCGAGGAATCCAACAATAAGCCACCAGGACACTTATGTCAGACAGATTTTTCCTCGGACTTCTCTTTCAATAGCACTTGAGTGGTCCAGATTAGATCTGCAGAAGAGAACTGACTCAGCAGCCTATTCTGGGCACAAGTCACTCTCACCAGGTGACCCTTTGCTGGAGTCTGCCACCATTCCTACAAGTGAGCCATCAGACCTTCTCTAAGATGGCTTAACCTTGGTCTGCTGGTTCCACATCCATTTCTACTGAGTCCTACAGTGTGTTCAGGAGCCAAGAAAATCAGCACAGTGCCCAGCTCCTGCAGAGCACTTCACCTCCCTGTCAGCAAGGGCCACTCCATGTACCCCCACCAGCCTCTGAACTACAGTTCATGAGGGAACATGGCCGGAGGCCCATGCCTAGCCCAAGGCTCCTGGAGAGGTGGTGTTCATCTCCTCATCCTCCCACATTTTTTCAGCACCAGCCTTTCAAGGATTCAGTACTTCCAGATGCTCCAGAAATGATAGACATGTATGCTGGGCATGTGACTCAGTTGGTAGGCTGCTTGCCTGATGTGGAGGTTTGAATAGGGTCTGGTGTTTGAATGTTTGGTCCTGAGTTGGTGCTCCCCCCCCACCCCTTTATGAGGCTTAGGAGAAGTGGCCTTGTTGGAGGAAATATGTCACTGGGAGTGGGTTTAGGGTGCTTCAAGAGTTTGTTCTCTCTGCTTCCTGCTTACAGTTCAAGATGTGATCTCTTAGCTGCTGCTCCAGTCACTACATCCAGCCACCTGTTGCCATGCTTCCCACCATGATCAAACCGTAAGGCCTTTGGAACTGTAAGCCCCAAACAATCTTCTATAAATTGCCTTGATCATAATATTTTATCAAAGCAAAAGAGAAGTAACCAAGACATCCAACATACACAAAGTCCCATGTTCCATCACTACCACCACACCAAGTACTCGCTTAAAAGCTAGACATGGCAGCATGCACCTGTAAGCTTGGTGCTTGGGGTGGGGGTGAGCAAATAGAGCCTGGGAGTGCACTGAAAGGACAAGCTTTTGGTTCAATGAGAGACCCTCCTTCACAAAAGGAATAGAGAGCAATGAAGGAAGACATTTAATAATGTTGACCTCTGAGCTCTACCACCTACACATGAGCTCACACCAATCGGGTATGGTAGAGCACTTTAATCTGGGGCTTTGGGAGTACAGGCAAAGGGATTAAAAGTTCAAGGTCATTCTTGGCTATATAAGGAATTCAAGGCCAACCAGGGCTACTTAAGACCTATCTCAAAAATAAAAAGATAGTTATTTAGAGATTATTAAAACAACTAAATGGATGATCAAAAGAAAAGATGACACCTCCACCCATCTAGTGGTCAGGCTTGATAAAATTCAGTGTCATCTCAAGGAGTCATGCACTGTTTCCTAGGGTCTATCCAAATATCTGGGTGACCTGGGGCTTTGTCTGGGGCTGGTTGCCTTGAACAAAGTCCAGAGACTCTTTGATGCTCCGGAAGGATGCTCTCCATTTGGAGTCATGGCCTCTGGGGTTACATTCCGGCTGCACTATCTCTACTGGAAATACCCTACAGCTGGACTGAGGACTTCAGAGTCTTTGCAGCTGGGCATGGAAGGGCTGTCTACAAATGGGAGGTTTAAAATAAATAAGGACTCCAATGAGCCCCATCTTGATGAGAAGTCTGCACAGCATCCGACACTCTGTGAATGCCCAACACAGCACAGGCCGTGTGACTGCCAGATGTCTAAAAGGGGCAAAGGCCCCCAGGCCACTTGTTCCTTAAGTGTTACTCAGAAGTGGTGGCCCAGACTGCCTGGGACCACAGAGCCCAAGAAACAGATGTTTTACTGTAGTCACTACAGAGTCTCGATGACTGGACGTCCAAGGCTGGGCAACATGCCTTCCTTCCAGATGGTCACTAATGCATCACTGGGGCAATTAGCAGTGTTCATGACCATCATGAGGGTAATGTTCTGTTTATCTTTAACTGTTGGCTCATTGTAGTAGGAGGATGGGGGGTTATGGATCATTCTAGGCTTTTTCCATTTCTCCCTCTCTCACACTTGTTCTACTTTTTATACTTCTCTCTCTCTCTCTCTCTCTCTCTGTGTGTGTGTGTGTGTGTGTGTGTGTGTGTCCACATGTGAGCTCATGTGTAGGTGGTAGAGCTCAGAGGTCAACATTATTGAATGTCTTCCTTCATTGCTCTCTATCCCTTTTGTGAAGGAGGGTCTCTCACTGAACCAAAAGCTTGTCCTTTCAGTGTGCTCCCAGGCTCTATTTGCTCACCCCCACCCCAAGCACCAAGCTTACAGGTGCATGCTGCCATGTCTAGCTTTTAAGCAAGTACTTGGAGATCCTAAATCAGTTCCCTTGCTCCCAAAGCAAACACTTTACCTACTGAACCATCTCCCCAACCCAAGGGCTGCTTTGTTAGGAAAACTGAGGTCTGGATTTTCCCTGGCTTCACTAGAGTTATTGCAACAGAGTAGGAGCCTCAGTGCCCATGAATGTCTTCTAGCTAACCTGATGCAATCTTCATTGATTTCATAGGCCTGTGTTTCTCAGCTGCCCCCATTAGAAACTAAACATCAGTGTGTACTGGTGAATTGGGTAGACCAGTAGGTCTGATCCTACTGTAGTGGAATGTAGCATGATAATGCCCTGCTTCTTTACATTCTCTGGTATTTAAGAAGTAGAACTCCTTTTATAGGTAACCCACATGTCTCACTATCTCTCACACACAGCACCAATATACAACACTCCCATCCTTCTCTTAGTTTATCAAATGGAGCACTATCTCCATCTTGGGCTACATAATTCTTTATGGTGGGACATGTCTCCTGCACTGTGGAACATGCAGAAGCCTCAGTGACCTCTACTCAAAAGATGTCAGTGGCACACCCCCTCTCTACCAGTGTATCTCCTGATGTGGCCAAGAGCCTCAGGGAAGAAATTTCCATCATTTATAAACCACCAAATATTTAGCTGTAAAAGGGTTGGTACAGTTTTTTTTTCAAAGTTTTGGTGACAAGAGATAGTAGAAATTGAGTAAGAAAGTTCCCATTTTATGATTTATTTCCTCGATTATGCAAATCTAAGGAGCAGAAGTCATTGGCAAAAGCCCAAGGGTTCACCTGAATAAGAGTATTATTTAAAGGAACCAGTAGTGTTCCATGGAATTGTGGAGGGTTTCAGACACAGTGCAACAACAGGGCTACCTGCTCCCTTCACCCCATCTTCCTGCCTCCCAGAAGGATGACTTACAGTGGAAGATGGTGCCAGACTTGGATGGTTTCCACAGCCCCACCTTTTCGATCATTGTCATGTCTACTCAGTCCGTCTGCCTGCATTATGTCAGAGTGGGAACAGAAAAGGACAAATATTGGGCTAAACAAGTATGGTTTATCAGAAGTCAGAAGAATTCCAGATTGACCCTGGTGCCTGAGACCCCTTCAAACCTCACCTGCAGACCGTGAGCATCCTACCTTGGAATATTGGGTCTATTCCCCTGTTTCTCACCTAAGGGTCCAAATCATTCTTCCTCAGACTTAGCACAGAGCTTGGCCATGTTTGATTTTTTAATAATAACTGGTTTAAAGGCTAGGCTCACAACCAAAAATATAATAATGAACTAGTACATCCAGTTCTTTCCTATACAAGATATGAAACCCCTCATATGTTAAAAAAAAATCACACAAAGCCTTAAATCCTAAAGGACAGGGCCATCAGAGTATTCCCATTTTTTGGAAGAGGAAACTAATGCTTTGGGAGTTAAGTGGCCTTTTCAAGTCTCTTGACCTGTCAGAGAGAAACTACCAAGTCCTGGGGTCCACACTGTTCAGACAAAAGCTGTTAAGCTCTGAATATCCCCAAATACTAGATGCATATGCAGTGACTGAAATGCTGAAGAAGCCAGATGCATATGCAGTGACTGAAATGCTGAAGAAGCTAGATGCACATGCAGTGACTGAAATGCTGAAGAAGCTAGATGCATATGCAGTGACTGAAATGCTGAAGAAGCTAGATGCATATGCAGTGACTGAAATGCTGAAGAAGCTAGATGCATATGCAGTGACTGAAATGCTGAAGAAGCACTGACCACCTCCAGCAAGAATCTTGCCAGTCAGGGAATGCTTGCAGGGCTGTGGTGACCACCAGATGACCTGGCCAGCTCATCTGAGGGCAATGTGGGTATCCTGATGCTATCACCTTTTCTGCTTCATAGCACATACTTGGAGGGGAACTGGAAACGTTTTCCTTAGCACTTGGTATTTTTCCCCTGTAGCCAGAAAGCAAAAGGCAGACCCTTGACAAACCTACCCTGGACTTGTACCTGTGAGTGCCAGCCAGAATGTTCATGGCTGAGAGTTAAGGTAGAGTAAAACTGAAATAGAGAAAAGCAGACAGAAACAAAATTCTGTTGTCTTGCTTAGCTCCTTTTCATGTGACCGAGGGACAAAAACAAACAAACAAACAAAACCTCTGATAAAGGCAACTTAAGGGAGAAACAATTTACTGAGCTCACAGTTCCAGGTTATAGTCTGTCTTGGCAGGGGAGCTAAGAGCGGCAGGAACGACTTGGGAGAATTGTTCCCTTTACATCCGCAGCTGACAGCAGAGAGAAATGGAATACTTGAACGCACTCAGCTCACTTTCTCCATTTTATCCAGGAAATGTGTTGTCCATGGGGACAGGTCCTCCCACATCAGTTAGCATAATTGAGGTAGTCCTTCACGGTCATTCTCAGAGACTGTAAGTGATTCTATATTGTCAGGTTGACAATTAAAACTCACCATTGCCAAACCACAAGGACATATCCTCATCTATGTTCATAGCGGCCTTATTTGTAATAGCTAGAAACTGGAAACAACCCAGATGTCCCTCACCTGACAAATGGATTAAAAAAAAAACCTGTGGTACATTTACACAATGGAATACTACTCAGCTATCAGAAACAAGGAAATCATGCAATTCACAGCCAAATGGATGGAACTAGAAAAGCTCATCCTGAGTGAGCTAACCCAGACTCAAAAAGATGCATATGGCATCTATTCACTTATAATTGGATTTTAGCCATATAGTACAGGATAACTATCCTACAACCAACACACCAAAAAGATCAGGAACATAGACTTTATTACCTATCAATGGGACAATTAGTCTTAGGGGTGCTACCATGTAGGACCCAGTGCAAGAGGAAGCTCTTAGCCCTCTTATGACTGTTGAACTGAGGGGGGCTGATATGTAATAACACTCCACATCGGAGGAGTAGGATAGGTGGGAGAGGGAGGAGAAGGTGGGAGCATGGAAATGGGAGGGGTGGAAAGAGGGCACTATGATGGAGATGTAACTTGATGTAATAAATAAACATTATAATAATTAAAAAAACCTCACCATCGCCTGCACTGGTAGTGGGTCAGTTTGTCACAGTAAATGTTTACTCTCAAAACACTGCGAGCTTTGAAGATTGTCTCTGTTTAATCCTGGCCCTTGCCCTTCAGGATGCCAGGGGATCCTAGAGGAAAGGACACAAACCCAAGCTGACTTTGTACAAGCCAAGAGTTGGTGATCAAGACCCAATAATCCAATGAAATAAGGAATGTCCATCCTGCCCAGAGAGACTAGGAACTGCATCCAGGGAGGCTGGGCTTCAATTAATCCTGAAGAAATGATGGAGGATTGAGAGGCAAAACCAGAATTGATGCCAGGTGCAGGCAACTCAGGAGCCAAGCCATGACGATGACCATGGAGAGGAATAATTGGTTCAGAAGTGAGGGGTACTGAAGGATGGGCTAGAGAACCTCAAGAACACATGCTGGTCCATTCAGTGGAAACTGGAGATCGCTCTATCTAAAGAACAATAGCTTGGGAGAGTGCCTAGTGCTCTAACCAGTGGTCCAGATCTGAACAGGGTGTTTCCAGGTTCTTGTCATCTTAAACAATGAACTGAAGAAGAACACAGAGATTGCAAAGTATCAAGGGAACTATTCAAAGCAAATAACTAGTACAGATTATAACTATACTGTCAAGAGTGGCAGGGGCCACATAAGTGAAAATACTCCAGGGCTGCAGGTTATTATTGCCTTCCTTTATGGTATCTGGAAAGGAAGGAGGGGATGTTGCAAAGGGGAGTAATAGAGTGGTTCTCTATTTTGATTAACAGATGGGCTATATAACCTTTCTTCTTCTGGCCATGTCTCTTCCCAAAATGCATCTGGTTTTGACCATATGCATGCCTGGTTATATATAGGCATAAGGTGGTAAATAGGGAATCTCCATAAAAAGTCCCCTTAGAAGACAGTTTGCCTTTAGTGCACATGTACCCAAAAGTAGTCTAGGCCAGATTGGCCTCCTTATTTTTCTACTTAAATATATTGAGCAATGCTTTTGAATAGAAAATTGTCTGTGCTTAATTATTGCCAGAGGAAGAGAAACATATCGTTGTTCAGAATGGAATGTTCTTGTTGCTTAGTATAGGAGGGGTCCTAGGTTTCTAGGTGCATTGGTAAGAGAAGGGTGTGTATATATGGTGCATGCATATGTGGGTCCTGGTCAAATGAAGAATAAGAATAAGAATGTATATACAACTCAAACCAAGCATAGTTCCCAATTTTCTCTACCATTCTCTACATTTGCCTGCCTTGTTTCTAGCTTCTATGGTATAGAAACAAATATCTAGGTATACATTATTTGTTTGGGAGGACTCTGGGAAGCTCTGGTAAGGCCATGGGAACTGAGGCAGGGAAGGGAAGGTCCGATATATGGCATGTTTGTAACTAAGTCACCTGGGGGCAACTGAGTATCTTGCTGTCTCAAGAACCAGGAATGTGTGTCTTTCACCAGCCCTGAATTAAATGCCATTTTCCAGTAACTTGGGTTCGACCACAACAGGAGTGTTTACAGCCCTGAAATGGACACTGGAAATGAATTCCAGAATTGCTTGTGCTCATTTCCTGAGAGCTGTTGCCCTTCTCTCACCTGCTAAGGACCTCTTAGATTCAACACTGTCCAGACAGTCCAGGACACTTAGGGAGCTCAGCTGCTTATGCCCTGATATCCATCGGGGTTTCCTCACTATCACCCCAGCCTGGCCTTCAGTGGGACATACAGTTCCCAACTAGAGAACACGTTTGATTAGGAGCATTGGTGACTTTCTTTTTTTAAACATTTATTTATTTATTTATTATGTATACAGTATTTGCTCTACATATATGCCCGGGCAGCAGATCTCAATGTAGATGGCTGTGAGCCACCATGTGGTTGCTGGGAATTGAACTCAGGACCTTTGGAAGAACAGCAAGTGCTCTTAACCTCTGAGCCATCTCTCCAGCCTCCATTGGTGACTTTCAATACAAACTGTAAGCAAGCACAGAAGGAAGCAAGGGACTCTGTTCAGGGCCATACCTAATACATGCTTTTGAGTGAGTGACTAGACATACATCAGTCCCTCCAGCTGCTTCTCATGCCCGTGCTAGGCACAGGAGTAAGGGCAGACCACCAATATATCGAATGTAGTAATCTCCATAAAGTGTCTCTCAGGAAGCCCATATACCTTCTAGGGATATCTTCACTCCACACGCACTGGAGAAAGACAGAAAGGTCTTCAGTATCTCAAGTATTAGAATGATATTCGTGGAGCAAATGCTTTCAGCTACCTTCTCTCACTTATCTGACTAGTAGCTAAAGTTCATCCCCTTGTTTCTTAAAATAAAGTACAGGGGCTGGAAGGTGACAGGTAGCCCTGGATGAGTGACAGACACACACTTGCTGGAGCTTCTATCAAATAAGGTTTTACTGCCAGGCTTACCCTCTCTTTGCCTTGGCATTGTCGCTCAGGGAGGTTTCTGCAGTGTGACTTTGATAGTGACAAGACCTTGGACTCAGGTCCTATTTTCATTTGATGAAACCTCGTGTAGTCTGTCCTGCAGTTTGTGGGCTTGGTGAATGAGATGCTCTAAGTGCTAAGAGATCTGTGGAGGCAAAGCCTTGGGTGGCAAAAAGGAAAGTCTCACAGCCCATTGCTTTGGATGGGCCAGTGTGGTGCAAGCCTGGGTTGGGGGACAGTAATGGGAGAACAGCCAACACGTGTTCATTGGTGAGGGCTGGAGCAGAAAAGATGAAATGAGGTTGGAAAAGATGGGGAGGGAAAACAACACAGGGTCTGCCGTGTTCTTCTTAGCTAGCCTGTCCCAAAGAAATGGATGGTCATGTTCTCTGAGCCTCTATTCTGTGTAAAATCACCCTTTTCCCGCTTGTGTTCACAATTACTGAAGACAATAGCTCCTTTACTCAGCCCTCCAGAAACAATCCTTCCACTTCACTATTTGCAAAAAACAATTTCTTCATTGTAAGTAAGTCCCCAGACTCCACAATGTTCCCTGATCCAGGAAAACACCGGAGCATATTTTATAAGCTCTGCCTATTTCCAAACAAGGGACATTGTTTCATCATAGAAACACTATTTTTAAAGGATCCTCCTCCAGAGCAACCTAGACAGTGCCCTGGGGTGCGAAGATGGAAGCAGTAGAGGAGAGAGCTGTGAAGAAAGTTCTGGAGGGGAGGACGTGTGTGGTCTGTTTGTCCATCTGCTCAGCTCATCACCCAAGCAAGGGTCTTGCAGTGTGACTTTCAACATTTGGTTCAAATTGGATAGGCCTGCTGGAGCCAGGGTGCCCTGTCTGGATAAATGTAGAACCACACTGGAGAGGCAGGCAGAATGAGTATACAGTACCTCTGAGTATACATGGGTAATTTCCAGCACCCAACACCCATAAATACCCCCAGCATTCTAGGCTACCATTCAATAGGAGAAGCACACTCCAGCCACAGACCAACTTCAGATGAGGGGGATGCGCATGAGTGGTTTGCAGATATGATCCATTATTGTACATAGACTAGGGACTTTGTGTGTGTGTATGTGGGGGAGGAGCATAGGCAAAATCTACTATGGGCTTCATTTACCCATGAGCTTTACCACATAAAGCATCTCCTGCTGGACAAGGTATGTATAAACCTTTCAGCTACATAGTTGGATTGGCTATGACCTGCATCTCAAGTATAAGGGGGAAGTTGCTGGGGGAGGAAGTGACCTCAGCTGCAGGGACCATACCCTTTAAGGAAACATAAAGGAGCCACATAGTCAATGATCCTTTCTTGGAGATGTACTCAACCCTCCACCCGGTCCAATGATGCCTTCAATATACTCTGTTGTCCCAAACTCAGTGGCTACAGACAATATGCTTTCGGATGGTCCCTAAGGAGCCAGGGTCATCCATTCTGCCATCTGCCACTTCTCCCAGCATTTCTTCCCAGCCACTCAGTGGAGCAATGATCAGAGAGTGCTGGTCTTGTCACATGTCTTCTGTGAATTAGTAGAGTGTGTAGAGGTTGGCGATGTTTGAAAGGGTGTTCAGTGTCTACCCTTACTATCCCCAGCAGCAGCTCTGGCTTCTGTTGTTTGGGGACATGTGCCTGCTATTGTCTCTCAACCACACTGGATGACTAGATCTTCTGACCTGAGCCAGGCCATGCAATCCCTTCTCTTCCCATCTCAGAGCATCACGAGAAGCTGAGATGTGCTAGGTTGGTTCAGTCAGAAAGAATTGCTGCAGTTTTACTGGGCATCCTTGCCCCAAAGGAAACCCTTGGGGTTTTGACATAGAGTTAGTGAACAGAGTCCCACAAAGGAGTCAAGTCCTTGGTACAAACCTCCATCATGACTTGGTTTGAGTCCACATCAAGCCAAATGTACTCTGGTCTATTGGCTTAAAAGTAAACATACATTCTCATTGCACTTAAGACACCCTGAATAGGTTTTTCTATCACTGATACCATCAAATAGTCCCAGTCAATCGGTGTTTGCCTTGTCATCATTGGCTTCTGAAGTGCCAGTAGTTTCTTAAAATCAGTGTTGAGGGTTGAGCAGGGCTAGCTGTGCAGCCTGGGTAGGGTGGACTTTGCTGACAGTCTTCTAGCTTTGGAAGACCTTTTGTTGTCAACCAGTACTCCCACCAGAAGCCTGGAATCCAGCACTGACCCCAAGTGTCCCATTTCCCCTCCCTACACTTATCAGTCCTGTCTGACTCATTCTACCTCTGAACAGCTCTCAGACCCACCGCCTGAACTTTTTGCTTCTTCTACTCCCCAAGTCAAGCTGTAAGTTTTGTGAGGGCTCCAACATAGTCTACTGAACTCCTCTTCATGTTTGCTTCTTCCAGCCCAAGGCAGATTACTCAGTCGCCACTTAACTAGCTATCATTTAAAACCACTGGAGGTTTGTCTCTCAAGTAATATTCTGGTCTTAGACAACACCTTCAGGTTTCTGAAACTATCAAGTTTTCTTCTGCCTTAAGACCATGTTAGGTCTTTGTCGAATTTACAGAGTACTACAAACCTAACAGCTTGAAATAATGTAAATGTTATCTAAGCGTATAGATTAGTGGTTCTCAACCTCTGTGTCATGACTCCTTTGGGGGCTGAATGACCCTTTCATGGAGTTGCCTATGACTATTGGAAAACACAGATATTTACACTACGATTCATAACAGTAGCAAAATTACAGTTATGAAGTAGCAACAAAAGTAATTTCGTGGTTGGGGATCACCACAACTTGAGAAACTATATTAAAGAGCTACAGCATTAGGAAGGCTAAGAATCACTGCTCTAGATCCAAAGGCCATGTGAGCCTAATCAGATCAAATCTAGGGGCCAGTAGGGCTGAGATCCTTTCTGAACTCTATAGGAGAAGTCTGTCTCCTCATCTTTTAATGTTCTAGAAGTTCACTATACACCAAGGGTTGTGTGCTTCTCCTCCAGCCTCAGACACCACACATCTGGCCCTTCATCCATCATTGCATTTTTAGCTGGGAAATGTTCTCTACTTTTAAACATTTCTATGACCATCTCAACCTTATGCGAATGGCAGAGGATATCCTTCTTCTCAAGGTTTCACAGCCCTAATCTGCAAAGTCCCCTTTGCCATAATAATAAAGGTGTTCATGGGTTCTAAGGACGTCATGTTATAAGCCACAGATCCATTGCAAGTGTTGCCTTGCCTAGAATCTCCTTCCACCAGCAAAACTCATTTAGGTCAACTGTGGAAATATCAGGGAGACCAGGTTAAAAGTCTCCTTAAATTTCGACTTCCTAATCATGCCACAGTTCTTGTCTACTTCACCGACAACATTTCTGTGGCCTAAGAAGACTGTCTGGGACACGGGGAAACTTATGCAACCAGGAAGGAGCAAACAGGCTCCTGGATCTATACCGTACAGACTCTTCCTCAGGTGCTGTGATGTTTAATATTGACTGTTAGCTTGTCAGGATCTTCAATCACCTAGAAGGCAGGCCTCTGGGCAGGCCTCTGAGGGAGTTTCTGAATTGGATTAATTGAATTGGGAAGACTCACCTTAAACATAGATGGCACTATTCCATGGGCCAGGGTTCCAGACCAGATAAGAGTTAAGTGAGCTGGCACCAGCATTCATTCTCTATGCTTCCTGACTACATATGCGGCGTGGCCAGCTGCCTCCAGACCCTGCTGCATGCCTCCAACACTATTGTGGAGTGTACCCTCATAGTGCGAGCCCAAATGCACCCTCCCTGAGGCTGTTTTGGTCAAGGAAAGTAATACATACGCCAAAGCACCACTGTGGGAAAAAAAATTGAAAAACTGAAGAAAAAGGAGTTTCAGGTTGGAAAAGTACCACCCTGGAGCTAATTGAGGGGTGCCAGCAAGGCCATAAAGCCCCAGTCTGGCTTTGGAGCTGGGGAGATCCTGAGACAGTCAAGGGCCCAGCAAGCAAGCAGATAACATCAGTGGGTCAGTGGAGAGCCATTTGCAAGGATGGGTACATTTCTGCACCTTCCTTGAAAGCTGGTGTCAGTCCTTAACTGCAGGCCTTGCTCACGACTGTCACAGATTTTCATTAACACAACGTGATCTGCCAAACCATTTTAACTGTGTTTGCTGAAAGCCAGAAAGAAGACAAAGATCACTACAAAAAAAAAAGAAAGAAAAGAAAGAAAGAAAGAAAGAGAAAAGAAAAGAAAAAAGGCAACCTAAAAAAAAAAAATGCCCAGCCTGTCTCTTTGAGCTGATACCAGTCATTTTCCCATGGAAATCCAGAGAGCTAGGATTAATTAAGAAGAGAGAGCAAGGGTCAGAGCGAGAAGCCCCTCTGTTTAATAGGAGCAATTTCAATGACTCTTTTAAGTAGTAAAGAACAATTATTGTATTATTCTGAGGTGATCCAATTCTCAAAAATCGAGGGAATATTAAAGAGAATTAATGTTTTTGGCATTCTGAAACGTGGTGGGAGTCGTAGAGTGAGTTTTATGAAACTTGCTGCTCTGTTCTGATGTAAGGGGAGCTCAGAGGTGCTTCCATTGCAATTCGGGGAAGTAAAGAGTGGTTAAGGCCGTAATTTTCAGTAGCTTAAAAAAGAACCACAAAGACACAAGTGCTACCAATTACAGCTCAAAACACACGCAGTACCTCCTTAAGCCTCGTTGCAGAGAAGGCAAACAAGTTCATTGTCAACCGGGGTGTTCTCATGTAGAAAGCTTTGAAACATGCTGTGTGCATTAAAGAGGAGATATCTCTCATGTGCAATTACTCAACACATCTTTAAAACTGTAAACACTTATTCACATGTGGAGAAGGTTAGAGCTGCAGGCTTGGAAAACCCCACCTGGCAGGCGGGTTGCCTCCGTTTCTCTCCCGTTGAATAATCCTCCTCAGCAGGCAGCAGCTCTTTTAGGAGCACCAAACCCGAGTCAGCAGAGAAATCATTAAGGATGGGGGACAGGAGTTCAGTTGCTATTTTATCCAGAGCACTCCCTTTCCTGCTCTCTGCTTTGATGTGCTCCCAGAAACCGAGCCTACATCTTTCCAGGACCCCACCTCATACAACTGGGCACACACCCACACAGAAACACCCTTGGGCTCTGGGTTTGATGCCCTCACCAGCTACGATGGGTAGTGAGTGGCACTGAGAAATTGGACATTTCC
The DNA here is from genome assembly GCA_907164525.1 of Lophiomys imhausi. Taxonomy (NCBI): domain Eukaryota; kingdom Metazoa; phylum Chordata; class Mammalia; order Rodentia; family Muridae; genus Lophiomys; species Lophiomys imhausi. The sequence continues at coordinate 9,721,609 of CAJQZJ010004755.1, read as the reverse complement.
AAATAACCCAGTGGATTCAGTGGATCGCAAGAGAGTAAGATGGAAAGAGAAATACCAGTTATCCTGCTCCATCTGCCTGAGCTTCTTGGCACTGAGAATCAGACTCGCAGATCTCCGTATCACACATGCTCTGCGGAAAGATCCATCAAGCCTCCCCCTGCCCAGTTCTCTGCCAGACAGGTCACACTGTCCCTCCTTTCCCAGGGCCGATGTAGCCGTCTCCTGCAAGGAACTATTGTGCTGCTCTTCTGATTTCGTTAGCCTGTAGGGAGGAGGAAGTCCAGTTCCCTGGCCTCTGTGCTCCACAAGCACTCTAGGTTACATAGAGATGTTGAAAAATAATAAAACAAAAAATAAAACAAAATAAAAACCAGGCTCTAAATTCAGAAGAGAAAACACCCAGCCATGGAAAGATGGCAAGAAGCTCGTGAGAAATTAAAATTTCTCTTGAAGTGAAAATTTTATCATCACCAAATTCTGCCAAATTTTGGATTAGGAGACATTGGCAATGAAGTTTCCAAAATGAAATGATGCCTAAAAGTTGTTTGCATATAGGGATTTAATACATAGTAAAAATAAAATAATCCTCTCACTCGCATAAGAGCTATTTCTTTCCCAGCAGACCCCTTTCAGGCTCTAGTAATTTCACTGCTAATGGGCAGAGCAGACATAATCAGGTAGGTAATGGGAACCCTTAGCGCTGAAGTCATGAAATTAGCACAGGTAATAAGAACATCCAGGTGCTCAGGCGACACTAGCTGTGCCCCCAAAACATCTCCCATGTTGGCCAGCAATTAGAGCCAAGGAGAAGGAGCTGAGTGCCCTCAGAGATGAATCCACCCCAGCCAAGGACATATGAAGCCCAAATCCAACTCTTCAACAGTCTGAGTGATAGCAGGCTCCCAAGCCTTTGAATGTCACTGAAGTTGAAGGGAGGGGCAGGACCCTGGTTATACAATCATACAACACGGCATGGTATAGTTCCCTATAGGTGATAAGAGATGTTATCTGGGCTCTGAAACCACATTGCCCAACTCACTAAGCCCTGCGCAAATGTTTGGGACAAATTATCAAATCCTTTTAGTCTTAACTTGTTTTCCCTGTGACAACTGGATAGCAGTCTAAAGTGTGAGTGGGGTTTAAGTGAGTATGTGTGAGCAAAGAGGCTGCTGGAGCACACAGCACACCAGAAGCCACCCTTGAACATCAGCTTCCCTAGCTCTGTTACCTTTGATTATTTCTGTCCTTATACATTCATAGATATACTTTAATTCATGGGTGCCCCACCAATCAATCATGATTGCCCATGGTCATAAATGCCACAATGGTAGAGTGGCAATGTGACAGTGATGACCACAATTAGTAATAATAATGGTATTAATAATAAACAATGATTTCCACTTAGTGCTTATTCAGTCTAGAAACCTCACATTAGGGGTATGCCCCCAAGGACCAAATCCAGCCACTGGTGTCTTAGACAGTGATTTTTTTTTTATTAGAACCTGCCATGTTCTTCATTTATCTTTGGGGGCTTTAGGCTGTAGAGTTCAGTAGTCAGGACAGAAATAAGACTCCCTTGATCAAAAAACAAACAAAAAAACCCCCAAATAGTCATGTTCTTACTATTTACAGAAAATTGTTTTCCAACATCTGTTTTGCGTATTTAGCTTAAATTAATTCCCCAAGTGACCTCAGAAGTCAGGCATATGCCTAACATCTCTTAGATAGGAGCCAGACCCTACTTGTCAGCACCAGGCACCCTTTTGCTGACTCTAGAGGCCTGGAGCATTTTCCTGGTGTTGTAACCATTACTGTCCCCAGGCAGGAGATAGGTCATCAGATGCATCTGGTCAGGTGGCACTAGCTAAGATGGCCCACTCTCCCCCATGAAGAGAAGGGCCTCATGAAAAGCCATGCTTTCCTGGGCAGTGATGAGCTCAGGCAAAAACTTGACTGTCCCATTCGATACTTTAGGTATAGTTGCTGCTGCTACTGTTGTTTTGTGTGAGGCACGGGGGTAGCAGAGGCAGGTGTACTGCTTGGTCTGCCCCAAGGCTTACAGGGGGAAAGTTACTATTGAAAACTGTACAGGATTTAAGAACTTATAGTTCTGTTAAATATTAGTTTAGTTAACTGCAGAAATATGCTGTATTTAGTCTCTTATATATGTTTTTGGAGTTAAGTTGATAGTACATAGATAAAAACAGGAAATGTTTGTCTATTTAGATAGACAGTTTTAGATGGTTTTCAAAAACCTCAGAGACCTACAGAAAATGGCATTTAAGTTTTAATATGAAAAGGTTTCTGAGATGTTGCAGGGAACCAGCATGGAATACCCTTCAGATATGGGTAGTAATGCAGGTTTACTAAATAGAGAGGTGATTACTCAGGGACCTGTTACCTTTCTGACATGTTGAAATATCTCTTCAATATAGTACTTGAAGTTCTTGCTAGAGCAATAAGACAACTAAAGGAGATAAAGAGGATGCAAATTGGAAATGAAGAAGTCAAATTATCCCTATTTGCAGACAATATGATAGTATACATTAGCGACCCCAAAAATTCCACCAAAGAACTCTTACAGCTGATAAACACCTTCAGCAGGGTGGCTGGATACAAAATTTATTCAAAAAAATCAGAAGCCCTTCTTTATACAGCAAATAAATGGGCTGAGAAAGAAATCAGGGAAACAACTCCCTTCACAATAGCCACAAACCATATAAAATATCTGGGGGTAACTCTAACCAAGAAAGTAAAGGACCTGTACAACAAGAATTTCAAGCCCTTGAAAAAAGAAATTGAAGAGGCCATCAGAAGATGGAAAGATCTTCCATGCTCATGGATAGGTAGGATCAACATAATAAAAATGGCCATCCTACCAAAAGCAATATACAGGTTCAATGCAATTCCTATCAAAATACCAACACAATTCTTTATAGACCTGTTCCAATTTCATATGGACTAGCAAAAAACCCAGAATAGCTAAATCAATCCTGTACAATAAAAAAAACATCTGGGTCTCTGATGTGGGTGGAATCCAAGATGGCGGTAGCCCGCATGGACACATTTTGAACTTGGGGAAAACAGCCATAAAGCCACAGAGTTATAAGACACTGTGCAATAATCTGAGTGACTCAACACCACCACCTCCCCGTCCGGGTCTCACCTAGATACCCAGGGACCATTAAAAGTCCCTGGGCAGGACTCTCCTCCCCTCTCTTGGACACGCACGAAAGCCACTGAATCTGGGAATCGGGAACCCCCACCAGGAGAGACACCGGGTAAGATCTACTCTGATACCCAGCAGGCAGATTCGAACCCCACACAGGGTTACTCACCAGCCTACTGGGCCCCCAGATCCCACGCAGGCGTTCCAGCTATTTAGTGAAAGGTTGGGGACCTGTGGGAGCGCCATACACTCTTAGCAGAGCACCAAAGTGGAGGGGCACGCAGCGGCTGATGGTTCCACAATGCATCAGCCCAGTGGCCAGCTGGTCCACAACTGCACTTTGGAAAGTGCAGGCATATTTGTGCTCCCCCAGAGGGGTGTAGGACATACAAACAGGCCCCTCTATTGAATTTACAGTCATTGGGAAAAAAATGCTGCAGCAGGACTGAGCAGCAGGATACTCTTCTGGCTGCAGGTGATGCAGCAGCTCGACTGCTGTGTACTGGAACTTGGAAGACAGTGGCGCCATTTGCCAGTATCCAAAGCCAGCTCCATACCCACATAGGCGGAGCTGTGAGAGTAGCAGAAAAGGCAGCAGGGTTGGAAGGCGGATTTGTCCACCACAGGGGCCAAGCCCTGGGAAAATTGTGGGGTTATTATTATTATTAAACTCTTTTGCTAGTGCTGGCCCTTCCAGTGGGAAACCAAAGTTTAAGCATATATAGCTCCACCCCTGGATCAGTGAGGTTTCAACCTGGGAGACACTGCTGAGTGACTCACCTTAAGGGCGTGGAGTCAGGTCCTTTCAAGAGTTCAACAGGCGGTCTCAACCCCCAGACTTGGGACCTCCAGAGTCCACAGAATCTGTGCCTGGACACACAGGATCATACTACCAGAGCCACTGCAGGCTGAACACTCAGTGTGCAACATAGAGAGCTCTGACTTGGGAGCAGTGAAACAATCCCAGGCCATTCCTCATTGCCTGGGAATAGGCTGCACCAGCTCACAGTGCTTCTGGCTATTAGATGCACATTGACCCTGAGGACCCCCTGTGAGCAGCCAGGGAGGACCACAAACATAGTCTGACACGAAAGCTGCAGGGGAGCTACATCCCCACCCAACAGCCTGAGGCCTGCCAACCTGCACTGTCATCTATACCAAGACCAGTTGGATCCCAGGAATCTACAGGAACACATCACCATCACAACCCCTCACCTGAGTCCCTAATTGGGACAAAACAAGAAGGGGTGAGCTCTCGGAGACACACTGAGACCCTCCACACAAGGCCCCATCCAGTCAGTGGAAAGCAACAGATCACCAAGCAATATGAATGCTACACCAAAGCACCCCCTTTGGCTCCAAGCCCAGAAGACAACAGGAACAAACAGCTAAGAACAACCAAATGGCAAAAGAACAGCAAAAAAGCAGAATCAATAAAAGCCAGGGAATTAGAGCCCAACAAAATGCAGTGATGCTAGTATAGCAAGTCCTGACCACTTCACCACAGCTGAAACACATGAAAACAATGACAACTCTACAGTCTGAAAAGTGATAGAGTCCTTTCACGAAGAACTTAAATCTATGGAGGAATTCAAAGAGTAAACAATTTTACAAGTGAAAGCAACGGATAATAATAACATTAGAGAGCTCCAAGCCAAAGTGGCTCAAATTGAACAGGAAAGAGACAAGGCAATGAAAGATTTAAAAGAGATGAAAGATTTCCAGGCAAAGACAAGCAAATTGGAGCAGGAAATAAACAAAATGAATAAAATCTTTTAAGGCATGAAACTGGAAATGGAAGCAATAAAGAAAACACAGTCAGAGTTAAGAGTGGAAGTGGAGAATCAAGGGAAGAGAACAGGAACTACAGACATGAGTATCAAAAATAGGATACAAGAGATGGAAGACAGAATCTCAGGCATGGAAGATTTGATGGAAGAAATCAGTACAACATCCAAAGAAAATGAAAAAGCTAAAAAAGTCCTCACCCATAACATCCAGGAAATCAAGGACTCAATGAAAAGACAGAACCTGAGAATTATAGGCATAGAGCAAAGACTCCTGACTCCAAGGTCCAGGAAATATCTTCAACAAAATCATAGAAGAAAACTTCCCAAACCTAAAGAAAGAGGTGCCAATAAAAATCCAAGAGGCTTACAGAATACAAAACAGATTAGATCAGAAAAGAAACTCCTCTCGCCACATAATAATAGAAACTCCAAATATAGAGAACAAAGAAAGGATATTAAAAGCTGTAAGAGAAAATGGTCAAGTCACATACAATGGCAGACCCATCAGAATCACACCTGACTTCTCCTCAGAAACTTTAAAAGCTAGAAGGGCCTGGACGGATGTCCTACAAGCCCTGAGAGAACATAGGTGCCCAGCCAGACTACTATACCCAGCAAAACTCTCTATCAACATAGATGGAGAAAACAAGATATTCCATGACAAAATCAAATTTAAACAATACCTACCCACAAATCCAGCCCTACAGAAGATCCTAGAAGGAAAATTCCAACCCAGAGAAGATAACTACACCCAAGAAAACAGAGGAAACAGAAAACTCCACAGCAACTAAACCAAAAGAAACACATGACCACCACCTATACCAAAATAATGGGAAATAACAACCTCTGGTCACTAATATCCATAAACATCAATGGACTCAACTTCCCAATAAAAAGACACAGGCTCACAGATTGAATACGTAAACAAGACCCATCATTTTGCTGCTTACAAGAAACACATCTTACTAACAAAAATAGACACTATCTTATAGTAAAGGGCTGGGAAAAGGTTTTCCAAGCAAATGGACCCAGGAAGCAAGCAGGAGTAGCCATCCTAATATCAAGAAAAATAGACTTCCAACTGAAGTTAATAAAAAAAGACAGAGAAGGGCATTACATACTCATTAAAGGAAATATTCATCAAGAAGACATCTCAATATTGAACATCTATGCCCCAAATACAAAGGCACCTACATTTGTAAAAGAAACTCTCCTAAAACTTAAATTGCACATCGATCGCCACACATGAGTAATGGGAGACTTCAATACCCCACTCACAACAATGGACAGATCATCAAGACAGAAACCAAACAGAGAAATAATGAGCCTAACAGAGCTCTTGAACCAAATGGACCTAGCAGATATCTACAGAACGTTTCACCCAAACACAAAAGAATACACCTTCTTCTCAGCACCACATGGAACTTTCTCAAAAATCGACCATATAGTCGGACACAAAGATAGCCTCAACACATACAAGAAAATTGAAATAACCCCTTATATCTTATCAGACCACCATGGAATAAAGCTGGACTTCAACGGCAACAGAATCAACAGAAAGCCTACATACACATGGAAATTGAACAACTCTTTACTAGATGACTGGGACAGGGAAGGAAATCAAAGACTTCTTAAAAACCAGCGAAAATGAAGGCACAACATACCCAAACCTATGGGACACAATGAAAGCTGTGCTACAAGGAAAGTTCATAGCACTAAGTGCCTTCAAAAAGAAAATTGTGACAGTGCATATTAGCGAATTAACAGCCAAACTGGATGAATTGGGAAAAAAAAAGAAGCAAACACTCCCAAGAGGAGCAAAAGGCAGGAAATCATCAAATTTAGGGCTGAAATCAACAACTTAGAAACAAAAAGAACAATACAAAGAATCAATGAAACCAAGAGTTGGTTCTTCTAGTAAATCAACAAAATAGACAAACCCTTAGCCAAATTAACTAAAAGACAGAGGGAAAAAACCCAAATCAACAAAATCAGAAATGAAAAAGGAGAAATAACAATAGACATTGAGGAAATCCAGAGAATATTTAGGTCCTACTTTAAAAATCTATACTCCACCAAATATGAAAACTTAAGCGAAATGGACAATTTTCTTGATAGATTCCACCTACCGAAGCTAAATCAAGATCAGGTTAACAGATTAAACAGCCCTATAACCCCTAGGGAAATAGAAACAGTCATTAAAAATCTCCCAACCAAAAAAAGCCCAGGGCCAGATGGTTTCAGCACAGAATTCTACCAGACCTTCAAAAAAGAGCTAATACCAATACTCTTCAAACTCTTTCACAAAATAGAATCAGAAAGAACACTGCCAAACTCATTCTACGAGGCCACAGTTACTCTGATTCCTAAACCACACAAAGACCCAACAAAGAAAGAGAACTTCAGACCAATTTCCCTCATGAACATAGATGCAAAAATACTTAATAAAATACTAGCAAACCGAATCCAAGAACACATCAAAAGTATCATACACCATGATCAAGTAGGCTTCATTCCAGGAATGCAGGGATGGTTCAACATATGAAAATCCTTCAATGTAATTCACCACATAAACAAGATGAAAGAAAAAAAACCACATGATAATCTCACTAGATGCAGAAAAAGCATTTGACAAAATACAACACCTTTCATGCTAAAAGTTCTGGAGAGAACGGGCATACAAGGACCATATCTGGAAATAATAAAGGCAATATACAAGCAAGCCAGTAGCAAACATCAAAGTTAATGGAGAGAAACTTGAAGCATTTCCTCTAAACTCAGGGACAAGACAAGGATGACCACTTTCACCATATCTCTTCAATATAGTACTTGAAGTTCTTGCTAGAGCAATAAGACAATTAAAGGAAATCAAGGAGATACAAATTGGAAAAGAAGAAGTCAAATTATCCCTATTTGAAGACAATATGATAGTATACATAAGTGACCCCAAAAATTCCACCAGAGAACTCTTACAGCTGATAAACACCTTCAGCAAGCCCTTCTTTATACAACAAATAAATGGGCTGAGAAAGAAATTAGGGAAACAACTCCCTTCACAATAGCCACAAACAATATAAAATACCTGGGGATAACTCTAACCAAGCAAGTAAAGTACCTGTACAACAAGAACTTCAAGCCCTTGAAGAAAGAAATTGAAGAGGCCATCAGAAGATGGAAAGATCTCCCATGTTCATGGATAGGTAGGATCAATATAATAAAAATGGCCATCCTATCAAAAACAATATACAGATTCAATGTATTCCCTATCAAAGTACCAACACAATTCTTTATAGACCTGTAAAAAGCTATTCTCAATTTCATATGGAACAACAAAAAACCTAGCATAGCTAAATCAATCCTGTACAATAAAAGAATATCTGGAGGTATCACCATCCCAGATTTCAAGCTGTACTACAGAGAAATACTAATAAAAACAGCATGGTACTGGTATAGAAACAGACCAGTAGATCAATGGAATTGAATGGAAGACCCAGAAATGAACCCACACACCTATGGTCACCTAATCTTTGACAAAGAAGCCAAAACCGCACAATGGAAAAAGGATAGCATCTTCAACAAAGGGTGCTGGTCCAACTGGATGTCCATTTGTAAAAGATTGAAATTAGACCCATACTTATCACCTTGTACAAAACTTAAGTCCAAGTGGATCGAAGACCTTAACATAAGCCTGGTCACACTAAATCTACTAGAAGAAAAAGTGGGAAAAACCCTCGAAATCATTGGCACAGGTGACAACTTCCTGAACAGAACACCAACAGCTCAGGACCTAAGACCAACAATCAATAAGTGGGACCTCATAAAACTGAAAAGCCTCTGTAAGGCAAAAGATACTGTCATTCGAACAAAATGGCAGCCTACAGATTGTGAAAAAATATTCACCAACCCCACATCTGGCAAGGGGCTAATATCCAAAATTTATAAAGAACTCAAGAAATTAAATGCCAAGAAACCAAATAATCCAATCAAAAAAATGGGGAAAAGAGCTTAACAGAGAATTCACAAAGGAGGAATTCGTAAAGGCTGAGAGACACTTGAAGAAATGCTCAGCATCCTTAATCATCAGAGAAATGCAACTCAAGATGACGCTAAGATTCCATCTCACACCTGTCAGAATGACTAAGATCAAAAGCTCAAATGATAGCACATACTGGCGAGGGTGTGGAGAAAGAGAAAGGTTACCCTCCTCCAATGCTGGTAGGAGTGCAGGCTTGTGCAACCACTTTGGAGGTCAGTCTGGCAATATCTTAGAAAACTTGGAATAGCTCTGCCTCGGGACCCAGCCATACCACTTCTGGGTATATATCCAAATGACTCCTCATCGAATCACAAGGAAGTTTCCTCATCTATGTTCATAGCAGCCTTATTTGTAATAGCTAGAAACTGGAAACAACCCAGAAATCCCTCAACTGAAAAATGGATTTAAAAACTATGGTGAATCTACACAATGGAATATTACTCATCTATCAGAAACAATGAAATTATGCAATTTGCAGCCAAATGGATGGAACTAGAGAAGCTCATCCTGAGTGACCTAACCCAGACTCAGAAGGATGCACATTCTATTCACTTATAGTCGGATTTTAGCTATATAGTACAGGATATCTATACTACAACCAACGCACCAAAGGGAACATGGACATAGACTTTTTTGTTTGTTTGTTTGTTGTTTTCTCTCCCTGTCAATGAGACACTTTTCCCTGGTCATTCTGTCTTGTAGATCCCCAGTGTATGAGGAGGCTCTTGGCCCTCATATGACTGCTGAACTGGGGCGGGGGACTGTTATGTAGGGACACTCCACTCCAGAGGAGTGGGATGGAAGGGTTAGGGGGTAGAGGGTGGGAGGGTGGTACTGGGAAGGGTGGAAAGAGGACACTATGATGGAGATGTAACCTGAAGCAATAAACAAATAAATTTTTAAAAAAGAAAAGAAAAAGCAAAGGTTATTGTTCCCAGATATTGAGGATGCTATGATACATCTTCCTCACTGCAAAAAGTGTTCCCAGACTTAAGTCTTTGAAGATAAAAGGCTCAGCCTCAATTCACCTTAGATGGGTGCCTCTATAAGTGATATTCTGCCATGACAGATTATAAGTGCAATGGGAAGGAACTGAGACTATGCTTGGAAGTAAGGACACTGTCATAGCTGTATGGGCTTGGACAATCTCATGCTGTTAGAATTAGGCTCAATGAAATTCCCTGGTCCTGATGTTGAATCCTTCTTTAGGTCTGATTCTGACCCATATAATCTGAGTTGTTAAGCCCTCTTTGCTGGTGATTCTCAGGGTTCTCGGGTAAAAAGATGGGGAGTTTGGATGGTTTTCTTCTCCCTCCTTTCCCCTTCATTTTTGCTACTGAGTTCAATGACCTGCTTGTTGACGTCTGGGCTTCTGGCTTCGAGCTTGTGAAGTCAAGTAGGTGGGTGGAGCACCTAGTGCAATTCACACCTGCTCTTGTGACCAGTGTGAGCTCTTTATCACATGCTGCTCACAGTCCAATAAAGGGATGACGGTGATGCCCTCATTAGCTTTAACTGTCAGCTTGACACAGCCTAGACTCATCTGACAGGAAAGCCTCAATAGGGATTGCCTAGATCAAGTTGGCCTATGGACATGTTTATGTCTTGATGTAGGAGGGCTAAGCCCACTGTGGGAAGTACCAACTTTATGCAAGTGGTCCTGAATTGTATAAGAAAGGTAGCTGAGTATAAGCCATCACTGAAGCCAGCTAAAAGCAGATCCTTTGTGATTCTTGCTGTAGTTCTTTGGCTATGAATCAAGTTCCTTAGTTGGAGATAATGCTGCATGGAATAACAAACAGACCTGCCTTCACATTCATGCTTAAGTGGCTGCCCCGACTTCCCTCGGTGTAGACTGTGACTTAGACCTCTAAGTTAAGAAGCCCCTAAGTTGCTTTAGGTCAGTGTTTAACCACAGCAACAGGAATTTAACTAAAACAGATGGTACACATGCAAAATGGTAGAAAATAATGAAAGAATAGAGATAAATCAATATTGTACATACCAATAAGTCACTTGTAGAAAATAAATACTGAGAACAAAAAGAAAAAATGGGTCCTATGGATGTTACCTGTCTACTTAAGGGACCTAGACAGGGACTCTGTTTACCAGACATTGGTAGAAACCCAAAGTAAATGAAGGCATGTGCCCAGCAAATATTTTGGGGAAGGGAATTCTAGGGAACAGTGCAAACCCAGCAGTGTGCCTGAGGACTGAAGAAATATTAAGGGGCGCGTGCTGAGGGACAAGAGGTGCTGGGAAGGCAGCAAAAGGTGAGGTAAGAGTGCTCATGTTAGGTCAAGACTTCGGAACCAACAGCAAGAATGTGATTATGTGGTTGGGAGACACCTCCTGACAGTAGTGGCCAGAACACTAGCAATCGAACACCAAGATTCTAAAATCTAGCTAGAGCCAAAACCTAGTTCTTCTACTACTGACTGCTCAGACATTTTTTAACAATGACTTTAGGTCACCAGCCGCTATGATTCCAGGGCTTAAGATTCCCCACCTCAAATAAAGCTCCTTCCTCGGCCTCGCAGGAGTTCACTGGCTCCGTTTGTTCTTCAAGTATGTTTTGCCTTTTCGAGATGAGCTGCAATATTTATGTATTGCTGAACACTATGTGTCCAATTTTGCAGTGTTTCATTAGGTGGTCTTTTCTTCAAAACATCTCACACATGTGGGTTATGTGTGCTGTGACTTCTTACCCCCAAGCCACACAGCTGCCTTTGCTATGTGATTTTTCTAGACTGTGCTGCTTTTGAGAATGTCTGCCTTGCCATAGCAGAGCTGCACACAGCACTCACCTTGCAGGGTTATTGTAAAAAAGAAAAAAAAATGTCCTCAGTGCTCAGAAAGCAGTTCCTATGCAACTGGTGTGGAACAAATGCCTAAGAAGTACTGCTAATTGTTCTGTTATTTCAAAGGGCCACTCCCAAGGCTGTGTTAAGCATGACTGTTAGTGGCCGAGAGTGAAAGCCCAGAGGTCACAGATGAGACAGCTGCAAAGCCCAGGGGAGCAGGGCTTGGACCAGCACAGTAGCAGGAGGTAAGATTTGAGTCTACATGGAAGTTTCATTCAACCAAATCTGCTGATAGATTCTATATAGGCCCTGGAGAGGCCAGATGAGTCCAGAGTTAGCTCTGAGGAAGGAACTAATGATGATACAACAGCCACAAAGAGTAATGTGCAGATGTATGAGTTCCTTCACAAGGTTCTGGGATAGAAGATGGCTCAGAGGGCAGGAGCACTTGCTATGCAAGCATGAGGGTGAGAACTGGAGTTCATTGCCAGCACCCACATAAAAAGCTGGGAGTGGTTTCATGGATTCTTGTAACCCTAGGACTATAGGAGGCAGACACTAGGGGTTGGTGACTGCCAGCCTATCTCCAGGTTCAGTGAGAGACCGTCTCCTACTCTGGTCTCTGCATCCCATGCAAGTGTATACACACACACACACACACACACACACACACACAGACACACACACACATACACACACACTCACACACACAGACACACACACACCACACATACACACAGCCCAAACCAACCAAGCAAGAATGAAAACAACAATACCCAATGATGACAGAGAAGGAAGAGTTTGTTTGGCTCACAGTTTGAGAGTACAGCCTGTCATGATAAGGAAAACATGGTGGCAGGAATCTAAGGCACCTGGCCACAATGCATCTGTAGTCAGAAGCAGATGGGAGAGACAAACTCTGGTGCTCACTTTCTCTTTTTACTTAGTCCAGGACCCCAGCCATGAGATATTGCCCACAACAATTGTCAGTCTTCCTACTTCAAGAAGTCTAGTCTAGAAATTCCCTCCCAGATGTGTGCAGTGTTTACCCTCATGATGTTGCTGAATCCTATCCAGTTTCACCACCACAGTGGCCAGCATCCTAGGCCTTCTCCATGAGGGATGACTGCTAGCCACTCAAGGAGAAGCCCCTTAGAAGTCATTTTCTCTACTCTTTCTTCCCTGTCTCCTGTCTTCTTCCCAGCAGCCCTCAGGGGTTCCTGGCTAGACCAGAAGTACCATGAGGGATGAGCCATGTCTTATTTGTCCTTTGTTCCCAGAGCACACAATAGACGCTCAGTAAATATTTCCCAGCTAGTGTAGGCATATAATTCAAGCTATTTAAGAGGTTAATGTGAGATCGTGAGTTCAAGGATTTCTAGGGCTACAGAGTAGATTCAAGGCCAACCTAGATAACTTACCAAGGACCTGTTTCAAAAAATAGTAAATGCTGGAGATACAATTCAGTGGTGGACTATTTGCCTAGCATTCATGAGGCCCTGGGTTTAGTCCTCAGGATTATGAGAATGCTGACATAAATAAGTAATCCTAAAGTAAGTGAACAAATGACTAAATATAGAGGCACCATCTCTCTTTTCAGAGCAGTTTCTAATCCTCCAGTCCACCATTAAGAATGACTGCATTCAGGGCTGGAGAGAGGGCTCAGTGGTTAAGAGCACATACTGTTCTACCAGAGAACTGCTATTTAATCCCAGCCCCCAAATTGAATGACTCATAAACACCTATAACTCCAGTTCTGGGGATAATGACACCTTTGTGGACTTCTGGCCTTTGTGGACACACACACACACACACACACACACACACACACACACTAAAAACGTTAAGTCTTGGGGGGAAAAAAAGAATGGTGCTCCATCTATATGTTCCATGTACAGCTGGATCATCAGCAATCAAAAGAGACCGTGAGTGGGAAAAGGAAGCTCTCCAGAGTCAGCATTCTTTAACAGGCCACCGCTGACATTCTGGATAAAATCCTTTCTTTCTTTCTTTCTTTCTTTCTTTCTTTCTTTCTTTCTTTATTTATTTATTTATTTATTTATTTATTTATTTTTGTACACTTGACATCTTAGATTCCAGATGCCATGGATGATTCACTCCTAATTCCTGTGAGGACCAAAACCTCCATTTTTGTCTCTTACTCTGGTAGCTTCCACCATCTCTGTGAAAACACACAACAGTCTGAAAAAGACACTCACTCAACCATGAACTCAAGGCTCTGTGTGTTTTACTAATGCCTGTGTCTAGGAAAACTGGATAAAACCTGATACGGATAATACACAGTCCCCTGTCCAGATTTATATTAACTATTGACTCTAGTATCCTGGGAAATCCCCGAGCCTTGAGCAGACATGGGTAACTGGTCCATTTCACAGGGTACATGTTCCCTTCCAGAACATGATCTACACTCCTAGTGGAACAAAGAAGCTGGTCTCACCCTGTCCCACTTCAGATTCCAAGATCAAGTCTCAAGAGATTCATGACTCTTCTAAGCTCACTAGCAAAATCACCCTCTGAGAACAGTCTTCCATGGCTAAGTTCCACCCAAATAAAAACCAACAGTCACCTAACTGTGTAGAAACCATCAGTCTCCTCAAGACGTCATCACCCTTTGCTTCACCCTGGCTGAGTTCTGACTGCTCTCAGAGCTAAAAAGACACCAGTCATTAGGAACTGAGCAACAAGAGCATCACTAGGGATCCCAGGGTATTCATCCCATGGTATATGGGATTCTTTGTGAGGGATGTCATTGTCATGACATAGAGAATCTGTAAGAAAATACCTAAGCCTGTGACTGCAATTTCAACAGTTTTAGTTTCTTTCCAACTGAGAAATAAATTTAGTTGATTGCTAAATTATACAGTGAGGGATTTAAGAAAGCAAGGAAAATATAACAATTAGCATGATTTTCATTTTATGTTTTTAAATATAGAGACACGGATAAATGAGGCTGATCCTCATGCCCCTGGCATCTCTGCTTATCAAGTTACTTTTAACTTGTTTATTGCAGCGTGAAGGGAACTCCTGGGCACAGCCACATGAAAAACAGGTTGGAGCCAATCTCACAGTTGGCTGAGCTGCAGAACAAGGTGAGCCTTTCATGGTGGGGTGACGGGCCCAGGGAGAACAGTGGGAAGGCTTGGGGTACTCAGTGTTCCAAAGCGGGGCTTCATATCACAGCCACTCAGGTGGAAAGAGAGAGCTGGCCTACAGCTCCTTGGCTCCCACCGGGGGTCACAGATGAATAGAACTGATGAAGGAGGGGAGTGAGCCTCACAAGCCACTCAGTGATGTGGGGAGGTGGGTGTCTTGTTCAGAGATAAGACTGGAGTCAGGGAGGCTGTGGGGTTCTTGGAGCAGTCAGCTGATATGGACTGAGACAACACAGCATTGTTGAGAATGGGCCACTCCCTTGTGGACAAGAGGAAGCCAGATGGGAATGATGGCTCCAGTGGCTTCATGTGGCTGACTTCCAGGAATGTTACACTCAGTTTCATATTCTATTCATACACACTGGTTTGGTGGCCTCCATTTCTCATTCTCTTCCTCTCCCCTATGTGGGTGTGCATGCATGTGTGCATGCGTGTGTGTGTTTGCATGTATATGGACATGCACATGTATGTATATGTTCATTTGCATGTGGAGGCCAAGAGTCAGTCTTAGGTATTGTTCTTCAGGTGTCATCCACGTTGCTTTTGAGAGCGAGCCTTTTCACTGGCCTGGTAGCCTCTAATTAGCTGAGCCAGATGGCCAGCAAGTCTCATGGGGTCCATATGATGCTCCTCTCCAGTACTAAGATTGCAGGTGACCTCTATCATGTCCAAATTTTTTACATGGCTTCTGGGGATTGAACTCGGGTCTTTACCTCTGAGCTGTGACCCCATCTCTGACCCAAATTTCCATTCTTTACAACCTGGGATGGACAAGGCAACATTTGTAGAGCATCTCTGCCAGCCTGGATGAAAACTGTGGGCACAGAGATTAAGAGCCCAGATTTTAGAAGCAGAGGTTAGTCTTGCACATAGTAGGTGCTAACTTAGCCATATTCTTTTCACGGAAAGATGGTCAGAAACAGGCATAGACACAGAACATGAGCCCTGTGCCCCTTTGTCTGTGTCTGCTTTGGCTTCTGTCACAGATACTACTAATTTTCATACTTCAATTGTCCATTCCGTAACTTTCTGGATTCATTTTTTGGTTCTAGTTTGGCAGAGTCACATTTTCTGCACACGAGACCATGTTGTTTGCAGTCAGACATGATTTTAATTTTTTTCCATTTCGAATGCATTTTATTTTTCCTGTTATTTCCAGACACAGTCTCATGTAGCCCAGGCTAAAGATGAACTTCTAACCTTCCCGCCTCTCTCCATCTCCTGAGATTACAGGTGTTTGCAGTTCTAGGCTCATACCCAGGGCTTTGTGAATAGTAGGTAAGCATTTTACCAAACAAGCCAATCATCAGTCCATTCCCATTCTCTGGATGCTTTTCTTCATCTTTCCAAACCACTCTACCTGGGCTTCTGGTGTCAGAGTGACTAAAACAGGTGAGATCTGGCTTGTGGGGCTTCTTCAGAATCCAGAAGAAAAGCTTTCCTCCTTGTGTATCACAGGGTATGATGTCATCTGTGGGCATGGTGAACATAACGCCATCTGTGGGCTGATGGGTACTGAGTCAGTTGTGGGTGTGGGAGGTATGACGTCAGCTGTAGGCGTGATGTCGCTCACTTTTATCAAGCTGAGGTTCTTTCCTACTAGGCCCATTTTGTTAAGAGTTTTCATGATAAAATATTGAATTTTGTCAAATGCTTTTCTATATCTAGTGATTTGATGATGGATTTTTTACTGATTTGTATGTCTTGTAGAAATTTTTAGTACATTTCTTTCTTTCTTTCTTTCTTTCTTTCTTTCTTTCTTTCTTTCTTCCTTTCTTGACTGTATGTGGAGGTCACAGGACAACTCATGGAAGTTGCTTCTCTTCTTCAACTTTGTGGGTCCCGGGACATAGACTCAGGTTGCCAGGCTTGTCGGCAGGTACCTTTACCTCCTGAGCCATGTCATTGGCCCTGATTTGCCTGTATTAAAACACTCTACATCCTAAAGGAAAGCCTCACTTGATCATGGTGAGGAAGTCTTTAATACATGGTTAGATTTGGCCTGCCTACTTTTTTTAATCATTTTTTTTTTGAGACATGATCTCATGTGGGCCACACTGGCCTTGAACTTGCTATGTAGCTGTTTCTTGCCTTGAATTCCTAACCCTCCTGTATCTGCCTCTCAAGGTCTGGTATGACAGGAATGTTTCATCATGAACATCTGGTTTGTTAGTATTTTACTGAGTATTTCTGCATCTGTGGTCATCAGAGATACTGCTTTATATTTTTCATTTTGGGGAAACCCTTGCCTGAGTTTGGTCAGGATAATGCTGAAGAGGCATCTATGTCCCTTGCACACTGTCTCTATATACAACATCCAAGGCAGAGAACTAGTCTAAGTGTCCATCATTGGATGAACAGATAAAGAAAATGTGCTATAGGAACATAACAATCCTCTCCAGTTTTCAAAAACAATGGAACCCAGTCATTTTAGGACAGCACAGACCAGTGGTTCTCAACCTTCCTAAGGCTGTGACCCTTTACTACAGTTCTTCATCTTGTGGTGACCCCCATTCATAAAATTACTTTGTTGCCATTTCATAATTGTAATTTTACCCTACTGTTATGAATTGTAATTGGTATGAACAGATATTTATCTGATATGCAGAGTATCTGATATTTGACCCCAAAGGGGTCATGACTCACAATTTGAGAAACCCTGACATAGATGAACTTTGGGGACACTGAGTGAAACAAGACAGACACAGAAATGCCAATCCTGTGTGGTTTCTCTTACTGTGATGTATCTAATCCAGCTTACTCAAAAGCAGAGAGACAAAATTGTCACTACCAGGGAGAGGGAGAGAGGAAGATGGAAAGATATTTCTCTAAAAGTTCAGGACTAAGGAGATGGCTCAGTGGATAAAGCACTTGTTGTTGAGGCACAAGGACCTGAGTTTGGATCTCTAACATCTACCTACAAGCCAGCCACAGTGGCAGATGGCTATAACTCCACTACTAGGGGTGGAGACCAGGATCCTAGGACTCATTAACCACCCAATCCATCTGAAACAGCAAGCTCCAGGTTCAGTGAGAGACAGTCTCAGCTGGTAAGGTGAACAGCCACAGAGGAGATAACTGAAGCCAACCTGTGACACTTTGATACACACACACACACACACACACACACACACACACACACACACACACACATTGATAAAATAAAATCAAAATTTAAAAAGAATAAGAGACTTTAGGTAAGATTAATAACTCTGGGAGAACATCTCGCAGCATGGCAGTCACAGTCAATAATGTGTTATATATAGAGCTTAATGCGCTCATATAATAACAAATACAAGACTGGAGAGGCAGCTCTGTGGTTAAGAGGACTGATTGCTCTTTCAAAGGACCCAGATTCCATTTCCAGTAACAACCATCTAGAATTCTAGCTTTCTCTTTCTCTTTCTTTTCTTTTGTTTTTTTGAGATAGGGTGTCTCAGTGTAGCCCTGGCTGGATCTCACTTTGTAGACCAAGCTGGCCTTGAACTCAAGAGATTTGCCGGCCTCTGCCTCCAGAGTGCTGAATTAAAGCTGTGAGCTACCACACCCTGCTCTGTAATGCCAGTCTAAGGGGTTCTGATTCCCTCTTCTGGACTCCATGGGCACTGCATTCCTGTGGTACACAGACACACACACATAGGCAAAACATCCATACATGTCAAATAAAAACAAATAAACCTAAAATAATTTAAAAACAAGCTAACAAATGCATGCAGTGATAGATATGTTAATTAGCTTGATTTAATTACTTCACAATATATATGTATAAGAAAACATCACATTTTATACCATAATATATATTTTCTTATTGAAGCTGAGAATAATAAAATATAAAGAACCAGTAATTGGCACTGTCGTGAATCAGGGCTTAGCTGGCTGTTAAGTGTGGTTTCCATGACTCACAAGCCTTTGCCCACAGCTCTGATCATCAATGGAAAGAGGCAAGCTACAGAGTCAGTGGCTGCTCATTACTGTGCCATATTCCAGCATGATGTATTATCTCTGCAGGCTGCTTAGCTTCTTTGAATAAAATTATGTTCCCTTACCTCAATAATAAGGGATAGGAGACCAACTCTTATGCTTCCAAATCAAAATTTGTAAGCATAGTAATTAACTGCTTAAAGGCCAAGACTAGACATTTTAATTTTTTTCCTTTTTTAATTTTTCTCCTGTATTTTTTTTTATTTATTGATTCATTTTACAATCTGATTGTGACCTTGTCCCTCCTCTCCTCCCAGTCCCATCCCCCCTTCTCCTCAGAAAAGAGAAGCTGCTCCTCCCCGTACCAACCCTCTCCAGTTCATCAAATCAGATCAGGTCTAAGAGTAACTTCTTCCATTGAGGCCAGACATTGCAAGGTCACTAAGAGAAAGTGTTCTGCAAACTGGCAACAGAGTCCATGTCAAAAGGCAGTCCCCTCTCTTCCTGTTAGGATACTCACATGAAGACTGAGGTGCCAATCAGCTGCTTATGTTGGCAGGGGTGGGGGAGTGCTATGTCCAGTCAGCCTAATGTTTGACTATGGGTCTCAGCATCTGTTCGATCTGCTGCTGGGTTGGAGCTTCTCATAGGGCCATTATGCTAGGCTCCTGTGTGCAAGCATACAGAGGATCTTTAATAGTGTCAGGGGTTGACTCTCTCCCATGGGGTAGGTCTCAAGTTGTGCCAGCCCTTGATTGGCTCTTGCCTCCATCCCTATTCCATCTTTATCCCTGTACATCTTGTAGGCTGGGTAAATTATAAGTAGAGGGTTTTGTGTGTGGATTGGTGTCTCCCTCCCTTCACTGGGTTTCCTGTCAAGCTTCAAGGTGTTTACTGTCATCCCCCTGTCCCTCACTGCTAGGAGTCTCATCTAGAGTCACCTTCTTGTCCTTTTAGGCACACACACACACACACACACACACACACACACACACACACACACACACACTGTCTAAATGAAATGAAATGAAAGACTATTAAAAGGCAGCAGTCCATTTTCTTACTAGGAGCATTAAGCAGATATGTTTTATATTTGATAATGGTTACAAAAGGTATTTTGTATATATTTGACTATGTGATATTTATAGAGGTAGATGGTTCATCCAAGTGTGTACTTTGAATATGTGGTCTGTAGTTGCAGTTTACAGCTACATTTGAAATGTCACATAAAGTCAGAGATTATTTACATAAAGTAGTTTTATGCAAATACTTCCTGTCCTTCTTAGTCACCACAATCGCCATGAGAGCCAGTTGTTGAGTCACAAGACTCCCTTTTCTTGGACAATCACCTTGCTTCTATCTCAAGCCATTTCAAATAAGGACTTTCTTGGATCCAAACATAGTAGCTTGGCCCAAAAGCCTCCAAATGACAGAATCTTATCTGCCTTTATTTCTCGATATTTTCCCCAAGGTGTGCCCCAGCCATTATGGCTTCGTGGGATCCTCTGTCAGATGGAGCACATTCCTCCTTCCTGCCCTTCCCCACTGTGGAGAGCGCACTTCCCACAGAGCTCACATCTTCACAGCATAATTCTCCGCTCAACTGTCACCTCGTGAAAGAGAATAATGAAGTTTCCTCAATTCTTGCTGTTCGATTGCTAAGCAAACATGAACTTTAACACATACAAATTCTGTTATCATCTTTTTAGTCAAAGCAAGCAATTCTAGATGCTGAATAGAAAGCTCAGCCAATGGAGATGATGCAAAGCTATTTCTCATTTATGGAAGTCTTCTCCTCCCAATCACTCCTCCATGCAATGACTCGGGCATGCAGCAACTCCATCATAGATTTGCTGCTTGCAGCTTCAGTACCAAAGAGGTTGGGGAGACTTTGTATGACAGCATGGGACATTTCTAAAGATTGTCTTTGAAAAGTGGCATGTGGATTGTCAATCACAGAGGCTGAAAGTCACTGCCGTAATATTGGAGAATAGAACTTCCATTATAAGGAAGCTCTGGGCAAACAGAGAGAACATGCCCTTCACCACAAGGACCACACATGAGAACTTGATAGATCACAAATCTGCCCCTGCAAAGGAAGTCAACTGCATTTACTTTATATCCTGTCTAGCACCTTCCCTACACTGCTAAATTTGAGCCTCCCCTCCTAACCTCAGAGCCCTCTCCTCTCTAAAGTCTATAAATGTATGGGACGTCCTCCGCTCTGGGGTTGCTGTTAGTTGTATCTCCTATCCCAGATGCCCCACTGTGAGTGTTCAGCAACACAGGAGTGTGTACTTGAAAATCCTTCTCGAAGAATCCCTCTGGAGAGCCTGGGAGAAATATTATTCAGAACAGAACCCCACCTCTCTCCACTAGCCTAGAAACTTTCTAATCTGTGTCTTGATCTATAATTGACATTAATGATATCTACCCAAGATGGATACAATATCAAGTATATGTAGTGAATAAATATTTGCTTATGAATAAATTTATTTTTCACTATAAATAAGTATATATTTGATTGATAAGTTTGAAATCAACTGGGAACATTATGTAGACAGAAATACTTGGTTTCAATTTCCGTAATTATGAAATATTGAACGTAAAAATCTATGTGTAAGCTGGGCGTTGGTGGCACATGCCTTTAGTCCCAGCACTTGGGAGGCAGAGGCAGGTGGATCTCTGTGAGTTCGAGGCCAGCCTGGTCTACAAAGTGAGTCTAGGACAGCCAGAGCTGTTATACAGAGAAACCCTGTCTCGAAAAACAAAACAAAAAAAATCTATGTGTATAGAATAAAGCATATAGTAACAGAGTAAGATATAATGAGACTATTAAATGACTACAGTCACCTGATTTTTTTAAAAAGAGACCAAAAATACACATTGGGAGAAAAATAGTATCTTCAACAAATGGTGCTGGTCAAACTGGATAATTGCGTGCAAAAGAACGCAAATAGATGCTTATCTTTCACCCTGCACAAAACCCAACTTAAGTGGATCAGGAACCTCAACATAGGACCTGATACCATGAATCTAATAGAGGAAGGAGGGATACACTTGAATCTATGGACAAAAGGAAAGGAGTTTCTGCACAGGATCCTGGTAACGCAGACACTGCACTCAATTAACAAATGGGACATCACAGTGAAGAACACCATCATTTGAGTGAAGAGTCAGCCTACAGAATGAGAAAAAAACTTTCTCAGCTATACATCTTAGAGAAGTTTGGTGTCTTGAATATACAAAGTGCTGAAAAACAAAACACCAAGAAAATAACAACCCAATAAAAATTCAGGGCACAAAACAAAACAGAGGGCCTTCGAAAGAAATAAATGGTTGAGAAATATTCTTTTAAAGATTCAAGATCCTTATTCATCAGGGAAATGCAAATTAAAACTACTTTGAAATTTTATCTGACCCCAGTCAGGATGGCTAAGATAAAAAAAAAACCAAACTATAAAAACAAATGACAGCAAATGCTGCCTTGGCTGTAGAGAAAGGGGAACGTTTATTCACTGTTGGTGAGAGTGCAAACTAGTGTAGCCATTACAGGAGACAGTGGGGTGATCCCTCAAAAGCAAGAGAGAGATCTCACACGACTCTACATCCTGCCACAGAGATACTTGCTCATTCATCCTCATTTCTGGTTCATTCAACAATAGGTATGAATTGGAAACAACCTAGATTTCCATTAGCTGATAAATGGATAATAAAATTGCAGCTCATATACACAATGGATAATAAAATTGCAGCTCATATACACAAGGGAGTAGTATTTACCTGTAAAAAAACCGAAGTTATGAAATCTGCACATAAATGAAGGCAAGTTAAAGCATTATTCTGAGGTAACTCAAATCCAGGAAGGCAATGATGTGTGTTCTCTCTCATGTATGGATGCTAGCTAGCTTCGACTCCTTAGATATGTGTATTCAGCTAGAGTTCTCATAGAAGGAAGGAAGCCAGTAAGGGGCAATGGGAGGATCAAGGAAAGAGGAATAGAATGCAAGTGGGGTTAAGAGGATAAGGAAATAACTGGATAGAGAGGACTTGTGGTGCAGGGACAGGAGGTCAGTGTAAAAGAAGGAATATGAGGTCTTAACATCAGCTGGAACGGCAAGGACAAAGGAGACTGCAGCATGAGAGGGAAGGAAGCAGATGAAACTGGGGCCACAACCAAGGGAGTCTGGTTTTCAGGTAGTTTCCCAGCTTGAGAAAATAAGACCTCTACCTTGACTCAGCAAGTGGCAAGGTCAACGGAAGTTGTTTTACCTGTTGTCCATCCTCATGTTTGTTCACAGCCTCCATGCCCCATTACTAGGAATTAAACCAGAGTTTGCACTCTACCTCTGACCTGCATTTATTTATTTGTTTGTTTGTTTTCTTTTTATTTAAAATTTATTTACTTATTTTTATGCATGTGAATGTTTTGCAGGCATGTATATCTGTGTCCCATGTGTGCCTAGTTCCCACAGAGGCCACAAGAGTGTGTCAGATCCCCTTAAGACTGGAGTTAGAGATAGCTGTGAGCCACCATGTAGGTACTGGAAATCAAACCCAGGTCACCTGGAACAGCCATCTCTCCAGCCCATAATTTGTTTTTGAGCCAGGGTCTTGCTAAGTTATTAAATCTGGCCTTGAACTCACTCTGTAGCCCAGGTCAGGCTTTACTTGCCATCCTCCTACATCAGTCTTCTGAGTAGCTGGGGTTACAGGTCTGTACCACCAGGCTCAGTTCACTTGATTATTCTAAAGAAGAGGAAGGGACTTTGGAGAAGCCAAGGAAGCAGTAAGTAGAGAGTTAGCAGTTGAACATACAAGGAATCCAGGACATAAAAATGTCCTGGGTGACCTTAGGAGATAGGGGGCCAGGAAAGGAGGAAGAGAATAGAAGAGGACATGGGCATTGTGATAACTAATCTTGTCAACTCAACCTTGCCAGGATTTAGTTGGAAGTCTTGAGGTCAGCCTGCCCATGGTGTGCCTGGAGCCCTGTCTTCTGACACTTCATCAAACACACTTTCTGATATATATATATATATCTGACACTTCATCAAGCACATATATCCAGGGATAGTAATTTTACTCATACATCCTCATGATGGCCAGGATTCCTTCTGCTTAAATGTCCCTAAAATCATAGGCACTAACATGGGTGACAGAGACAATCATCAGCTGCTCCTACCCTTTCCTTTTATGTCTCAGTCTTCAAGGACAGCCAAGACTTTATTCTTTACAAGTATATGAAAAAAATGTTAAACATCAGGCATTCTACCTTTGGCCCAGCCTGTGTCTTCATGGTTGATAACAGTGGCCCTTTGTTGGGTTAGGTAGCTGCAAATAAAGTCACAGGGCTGAATCAGCAAATGTTGTCCCTTGTGTGTACACTGACACCAGAGAGATGACAAAGAGATCCTGGGAACAATGGGCAATAGCACATGTAGCCACAATGGTGTGGATGTTTGATTCCCACTCACCCTCTTAGCAATGAGACAGAAGCTGAGAAGTGGTAGGCACACACAAAGCAGTGACTGTGGATGCCGTCCTTGTGCTGTAATTGTTTATGTCCTCTCTTAATCAGTCTGTAATTGCAGTTGGTGAATCAACACACAGGCGCCTCACTAAGAATCTTAGAGGCTCTCATTAGACTCCCAGCTGCAGAAGAGTAGGCCCAGGAATGGTACCACGTGGCCCAGGAAATGCCTTCACTGATTAGGTTTCCCTTCCAGTGCTTCATGATGATTTTATTAAGAGATCCTGTATTGAACCACAAAGGTTACAAAACCACACATTTGTCTCCCCAAGGATTACTCGTATCTCCATCTTCTAACACGTCGCCTAGCATGCATTGCTATAGGGATTGGCCAACAAATTGATGACTTACCTAAGACATTCTGCAATAAACTGAGCACTGCCTCTGATCACCTCCACCTAACAGCTCAGAGCTGTGTCTCTGAGTCATACATTCTGAGTGTAGCTTTCAGACAACTGAGGTCAGATGCCCCAAAGAGAGACTTTGGGAATGGGCATCCTTTCTAAAAGAAGTCTTAGAAAGAGCTCCAGGAAAAGTCAACAAGATGCAGGCAGGCAACCCGCCAAGGTTTAAAATGACAGAAAGTGTCACAGGTATGGAAAATAGGACCAGAAAGAAGGGAGGAAACCAATGTAAGAAACACAAAGCCCTAAAACTAAGTAATGGTTCAGAATTGGCCCATCCTGGGTCAAGAATTCTGGCTGTTTATGCTCTTGTCCTAATGGTCATCAGTCAGGGGCTTCCTTGGGCATGAGAGGGCAAAGCTGGATGCCCAGGCATTGTATCTCTGTACACATCAGCAGATTTATGCTTTGAAGTTCCCCAAGGAAAGGCTGCAGGTGGCCACCATTAAGACAAAAATCATTCGATATGCAAAGAGACAAAGAATGGTCAGAAGGGAATCTCTGGGCTGGGGGGGGGGGGGGGGCTCAGTAGGTAAAACACTTGCCATGCAAACCCAAGGACCTGAGTTTGACCCCCTAGTACTCACATTTAAAAAGCTAGGTGCTGGGGCTGGGGAGATGCTCAATAATTAATAGCACTTACTGCTCTTACACAGAGTCTGAGTTCAGTTCTCAGCACCCACATTGGTCGTCTCACAACCACCTGTAAATTGAGTTCCAGCACTCTTTTCTGGACTTTGTGGACACCCACATACATGGGACAGGCACATACTCACACGCATGTGCAGGCGCACACACACACGTGGGTAAAAATAAACCTTATTTTTGAAGTGGGGTGCAGTGGTGGATGCCTAAAATTCCAGCACTGGAGAGATGGGTGCCGAGTGTGCTGGACAGATATCTAGCTGGATCAGTAAGTTCCATGTGACATCCAGTATCAAAATGGTGCCATGTGCCTTTAATCCCAGCACTCGGGAGGCAGAGGCAGGCAGATCTCTGTGAGTTCAAGGCCAGCCTGATCTACAGAGTGAGTTCCAAGACAGCCAGGGCTACACAAAGAAACCCTGTCTTGAAAACCAAAAAAAAAAAAAAAAAAAGAAAAAGAAAAGTGGGGAGTGTTTGAGGAAGACAAATAACATCGACCTTTGCCCTCTATAAGTACACATGCTTACACATATGCACATATGCACACACATACACTCACACAGACACATGCAAAGAGATCTTTGTGGGGTAGTTACAAACTGGCCACAAAACATAACAATCATTGGAGCTGCATGGTGAACAGAGAGAACTATACCACTGTGCACCTCTCTACAGCAAGAAAAGCTGATGTCTGTCTCGCCTCTCCCTAGTACGGAAGGAGGCAGAAGGGCACCTCTCTAAAAACCTGGCCAATCTGACAGAAAAATCCACAAGTGTAGAAGGTGGAGGGTTCCCAAATGAAGAAGCTAGATTAACCTAGAGTGGGTGTACAAACAGACAACATAGACACACAAACACACCCCACACTTAAATGTAAACAATTAAAAGGCGCCATAAAATAGAGAAAGTGCATAAGCCAGAGATCAAAGCTGACAACATTAAAAAGCAAACGTGTGGGAAATCAAAGCAATGTTTAAAAATAAGAACACTATAATTGCTATCCTACAGAATGGTGAGAGACATTATTTTATGCATAACATAAGAATGATAGGTTATAAAAAAACGGAGTGGCTATAAAACAAGAACAATAAAAACTTAAAGTTAAGAAGCAGGAAAAAAGAAGTGCAAGATATGATTTTTACAAAGCAAATGGAACATAGAATTGAAGGTGTTGAATGAACTAGATAAGTAGAAAATAAAGAGAAAGAAAAATGAGAGCCTAATTCCTGCAAATTCAACATCCTGGATAATAAGTATTCTAAAAGAAAAGGTTGATGGGAGAATAAGGAAGGAATTGTTTTTAAAAATTGAAGCATCAGATTTCTCAAAACAATAGATAGTGCAGCAAAGCCTCCCTGAGGAATGGTACCCTCAATTTATAATGTGTGAAGATGAAATAAACACTGTTTTTAATCTGTACATATATGTTTGGACATGCCACAGCATGTGTGTGGAGGTCAGAGTGTCCTTAGGAGTTGGTCTTCACCTTCCTCCTTGGTTGTGACAGGGTCTTTTGTTTGCAGCTATGTATGTCAGGCTAGATGGCCTGAGAGCACCCAAGGATTCTCCTGCATCTCATCCCCCATTTCCCCACAGGAGTGTTGAGATTACAGGCAAGACACAGTGCCCCAGCTTTTATGTGAAT
The DNA here is from genome assembly GCA_907164525.1 of Lophiomys imhausi. Taxonomy (NCBI): domain Eukaryota; kingdom Metazoa; phylum Chordata; class Mammalia; order Rodentia; family Muridae; genus Lophiomys; species Lophiomys imhausi. The sequence continues at coordinate 9,694,489 of CAJQZJ010004755.1, read as the reverse complement.
CCTTGGGATCCAGATTCAGCTCTTCATGCTTCACAGTAAGCCCTTTAGCCCCTGGACCATTTCCACAGTCTGAAGTTTAGACATTTGTAGGGGCCAGAGAGATGATTCAGAGGTTAAGAATGTGTGCTGTTCCTCCAGAGGATCCAGGATCAGTTCCCAGCACCCATGTTGAGAAGTTCATAACTGCCTATAACTGTAGCTACAGGGAATCCAACACTTTCTTCTGGCCTTCTTGGGCCCCTGTGTATATGTAGAACACACACACACAGAGTCACTTAAATAAAAATAAGTTGTCTTATAGACAGGCATTTTTAGGTACATAAGTTCTCAATAATACAGTTCTCACATATTTTTTTCTTGAGTCACTTTAGAGCAGTGGTTCTCAACCTCCCTAATGCTTCCAACCTTTAATACAGCTCCTCATGTTGTGATGACCCCAACCATAAAATAGTTTTTTGCTACTTCATAACTGGAATTTTGCTGCTGTTATGAATTATAATGTAAATATTTTTAGAGATAGAGGTTTGTCAAAGGGGCTGTGACCCACAGGTTGAGAATCACTGTGTTAGAGCAACACAGAAGCACATAAACACACACACACATATACATACACAGACACACACACACATATACATACACAGACACACGCACATATACATACACAGACACACACACATATACATACACAGACACACACACACA
>CAJQZJ010004755.1:9653792-9691798 GCA_907164525.1 Lophiomys imhausi | reverse complement strand
TGTGTGTGTGTGTGTGTGTGTGTGTGTGTGTGTGTGTGTGTGTGTGTTAAGACAGTCTACAGAAAAGGAAATACGTTTATATTGGATGTTACAATAAACCTCTAATAGACTGGTGCATAGAAGTTTATGGGGCTGGCAGGCTAAGTCTGTAGGGAAATGAGAATCACCCTAGTTTTATAGACTAAGAAGCCAAGACTCAGAAAGGGACAGAACTTGAGGCAGGCGTCTAGCTAGATGCTAGTGAGCTGTGGGTTACAACCAATGTCCCTCTAGCTCTAACTAGTCTCTTTTATCTGTGTGTGGCTACCTTTGGAGAAGTAGGGCTCAACCCTTTCACATGGAAAGCTTTGAGCTTCAGAGATGTCAATCAGAGAGGAGCTCAACTTACAAGGCAGGACTAAAATTAACATCAGAAAACCCAAGGCCAATATGCCCATGTCCTGAAAAATCACAAGAATCTAGACATGTTAGAAGGAACCACTATTTGGATCCTCTGTTTCCTTGGCTGCTAGCTACCTTTCTCTGAGCATTCTCTAGCAAAGAAGAGACACTGATTCAAGGATACTTGGAATACATTTGGGGAAAAAGTCTTGGAAATAAGTCAAGATATGGCTTAGATTAACAGTATTACTGATAGTAAGAACACATCAGAGTCCTGGGCATATTTTCATGGTTAAGATAACAAGGTTTCATAACAAAATAAGGGAAATTAAGTTGTCAAGGACAACATAAACTTGTGGCCTCACACAGGATAGAGACCCAGAATTCCCTGGTGCTGCTCAGTAGTAACAAGCTACAAGGCACTTACATAAACTATTTCTATGTCCTTAAAAGTTGCAAAAGCTTGAACGTTAGTTGAAACCTCAATTCCCATTCTGAGCAGCAACAACAAAAAACAGCTCAAGATGAATCAGTGATGGAGACTTGAGATGTGAACCTCTAAAACTATCAGAAGAAAACATAGAGAAATACTTCAAGGTGTTGCCATAGGCAATAATTTTCTAAATGGAATTCCCAAACTACAGGAAACAAAAGCAAAACAAACAAATGGGATCATATCAAACTAAAATCTGCATAGCAAAGGGAACAATCAAAGGAGTAAAGAGACAGCCTTCAAAATGGAAGGCAATATTTAGTAGCCGTTGGTCTGACAGAGAGTCAATATTCAAGATATATAAAGAATTCAAAAGAACTGACAATATCAAACAATTGATTTTAAAATGATTGAATACAAGAGAAATACAAGTACTTAATAAATATATGAAAAATGTACAATATCATTAGCCATCAGGGAAATGGGACTCAAACGACAATGAGTTACCATCTTATCTCACTTAGAATGGCTATTATCCAAAAAAAAGTTGAAACAAGGACTAGAAAGATGACTTAGTAAGTATACCTGTTCTGAAAGCATGAGGACCTGGGTTCAGTTCCCCAGTGGTCATGTAAAATAATCCCAGCATTGCTATGCAACCCCACCATTGAGGGGTGGAAAAAGGAGGAGCCCAGGGTCTTGCCAGCCATTCCAGTCTAGCCAAAACAGCATGCAGTTCAGTGAGAAACCCTACGTCATACGTCAAGGCAATAACATAAAAAAGAGTAGTAGAAGAAGGAACCTGGTGTCCTCCTCTCCTCATGTACACACACACACACACCACACACACACACACACACACACAGGCACGCACGCATTTGCAAATAGTGCCATGGGCTGGGAAAAGGAAGCTCATTCATTTAGTGAAAGTACATAGAGCAGTTACTATGGAGTCACTTAAAATGGACTACAAATAGAAAGATCATTTGTTCCTACTATTGTTTATATCTAAAGGAAATGAGATCCTCATCCAAAAAGAAAAGAAAGAAAGACAGCTGAATGGAGGTATTCACTGCAGCACTATTTATCATAGTTGAGACACGAAATCAACAGACCTTGGGGTGATTACTGATGTATCTTGAGTAACCAGGACATTATCTGGTACTTAATGCACAACCAACAGTGGCCATGATCAAGAAAAATTCTAAAGTCAAAGTCACATAGATTATTGATTAGTTAAAGGGTCTTAGGCAAGTCACGTACGTCTCTTTTCAAGTCCACATTGTATACTGAGGACCCAGGACTAGGCCTCTTCCCATCTCAATCCTGTCATCTCTAAGCTTATCCCTCCATCTTCCCTTCTATCACATCTCCTTCTGTAGTAGCTCCGCATTTTCACTAGCCACCCACTACTTATTCTAGTTGACCTTAGGGCCTACAAGAGTGTTGTGTGACAAAATTTTTCCTATGAAAATGCAACGTGCTTGTCTACTCACCCCAGATATGAAGCCCATAGGGACTCCCAAAGTCCAACTTGATGAACCAATGAGTTTAATTTAGGTTACTTACAGGAATAAGGTGAGGAGTTACTTACAGGAGCAGAAATGACTTAAAGACAACTTCATTACCAAAGCCCATCTAAGCAGAGGTGACACTGGGAACCCAAAGCACACTGCATAGCCTGCCCACAGCCTAACAGGTTGGACAGCATCCTTTCCAGGTGCCTTAATTGGTCTGAGCCTGTTCCAGACAGCACAGCAGGTTCCTGCTTCAAAGTCAGCTTTGCAGCCTGGCTTGTGTTTATTCTTGAGTCAGAGGAGCCTCATGAATCTAGTCAATTTCAGGTACTTCCTCAAGCTATTTTGAGTTATTTACTTTCTGTCTTAAAGTTTCCTTGCAGGATTAAATATTACAATCTCAGAGGAAACTGACACACACCAGAAGGAGTGTCCACATTATCCTTGGGTGGGTGCAACACATTACTCAGGCCAACCCCACTAGCTCCTTTCATCTCCCTGAATACTGGTTAGAGAACAGGTAAAGATGGGAACCAGTGCTGGGGCTCAGTGTTAGCTATGAATAAAGATGCAGGGGTGCTCACAGACTCTCCACCTCACTGCAAGAAGATGTCAGTCCTAGGCTGTCACCTTGGTGGAAGGACAAAGGGACATCTGAGGATGACCAAATTGTCTGAAGTCCTGATATTGAGACAGCCAAGAATGGGAGGAACCCCATTCTCCCCACATCCATCACACCATGAACTGTTCAGAAATTTATTTATTTATTATTTATTTATAGATAAGATCTGGCTATGTTGCCCTGGCTAGTCTGGAGCTCACTATACAGACCAGGTTGTCCTTGAACTCAAAGAGATCTCCCTCCCTCAGCCTCCCAAGTTTTTAGATTAAAGGTGTGCACCACTACACCCAGCCTAAGGTTATAAATTGAAAAACTCCTCTTAGGGCTTAAGCCAAGTGGAATAGTAGTTTCTGTCATTTTTCTATTTCTTTATTCATTCTTTCCTTTTTTAAAAAAAAATATTGATTTCAAATCTAAAGCGTGTTTGGTAGGTTGCTTACAGGTAAATGAACTCTTGAGTTCACGTCTCCTAACTGATAGCCCACTTAAGTGACAGTCTTGTCCTTTCCTCACCTTCTATGTTAGCACAAAGATAAAAGCTCAAAACAAACCTGGCCGGGCTGTAATAACCTCTACCTGCCCTGGCATTTTCTCTCCACCTCTTTGTGTGAATAAAGAAAATCAGAAATCCAAAGAAAAACAAGGAGTTTTTAAAGACTCTTCTACCACCCTCACAAGCAGCGGTCCTTACACTGAAGTTCCAGAGGAAACATTACCACATGAGAATAGCATTCTAGGATGCTAGAATGTTGGCCCACACTGTGGCTCAGCACCTAGTTTTGAGACAATTAGGGGTTGTGTGGCCAATGTTTGCTTATAATGAACTGAAAAAGTCAGAACCCAGTGCAAAGGGGGCTATCTGAATGCCCTTTCTACCACAGCAGTCTGTGCTCCAGTTTACACAGCTGTATACCCCAGGACACACACTGTGTAGTAGGCCAGGATATAAAATGTATCTCAAGCTATGAGTCCAGGCTTCAAACATCTGTAAACCACAGCTGGAAGCAGATGAGAGCACCAGTTACTTACCTACTGTGTTCAGGGCCCCACAGGAAGATGGCCTCGGCCTGTCAATAGCAATGAATACACACACACCTGGCCGGTTTCCAGACCCATTTAGGTGAGGTTTTGCTTCATAAGACACAGATTCCTTAGACAGTTCACTTCCAGAGATTCTGTAGAACTCTGCACTATTTGTTCAGGAGTAATTTTGGTATTCTTTTAAAAAAATCATCTTATCATGTATTTATTTATTTTTTGTGGTGGGGTGGGTACATGTGTGGAGGTCAGGGGACCACTTGCTCAAGGAGCCCGTTCTCTCTTTCCATCATTGGGGTCTTGGGGATCAAACCTAGCCTGTCAGTCTTTTGTGTCAAGCACCCTTATCCCATGAACAATCTCTCCAGCTCCTATGGATGTAACTTTTTTTTTTACTTTATTTTTTATTTCTTCAAGTTACATCTCAATCGCAATCCCCTCCCTACTCCCCCCTCCAGTCCCATCCTCCCACTCTCTTCGGCCTCAACCCACCCAACCTCTTCCTTTTTTTTAAGTTTTAGGTATATCTTTTCCCCCCAACAGCTCCCCTTTCAGTCCAACAAATGGCTCTTTCTCTTATAATAATAAATACAGTACAAAACAACAGAGGTAATTAGGCCACAGTTATGAGGGTTATATGGCTTAGCGTACATTCCCAATGTCTGGTCCATATGTATTTGGCACCTGACTTTAACATTCTACTATCTAACCATCTCCATGAGTTTAAAGTTCTATATCTAACTCAGCTTTCATACTAACTTGCATCACAGTTTTAAAAACATCTTCTTAGATCCATAACACTCTCTTGATTCCTAAACAACTCAAAATTTAATTATGAGACTCTAGCTATCTATTCTTCAACCACCTCAGAGACCTGAGAGGGATAAATATATCTGATTATTTAGGAAGTGCAGGGCCTGCAGCTTCCAAAACTAGGAAATGACATACCAGTGGCTGCCTGAACAGTTCCCATTTTCTCTCCATACATTACAGCATCCATCTTCAGTCGTTTTGCCCTGTTTCTCTGACAGACATTGATTTTAGAGCAGGGGTTGTGAAGGACTTGTAACTTTTAAATAAAGCTTCCCAGGGAATTCTAATGTACAGACTCCCTGGGGATTGGTCCACAAACTGCTTGTCTGAACTAGGTTTCTATTGTGATAAAACACTATAACCAAAGCCACGTGCAGAGAAACGGGTGTATTTCGCCTCAAAGGTTGCACTCCATTGAGGAAAATCAGGACAGGAACTCAATGCGGGAACCTGCAGACAGGAACCGAAGCAGAGACCACAAAGCAGGGCTGCTTACTGTCTTACTCCTTCTGGCTGGCCAAGACTGCTTTCTTATAGAACCCAGGACCACCAGCCCAGGAGGAGTAACCTGTATGGTTGCCTGAACCCTTTCACATCAACCACCAGTCAAGGGAAGTCCCACAGGCCAATCTGATGGTGATATTTTCTCAATTGGTGTTCCTGTTCCCAGATAACTCTACCTTGAGTGTAAAGTTAGAAAACAAACAAAACCCCAGAGCACTGCTACTTCAGGAATGATGAGACAGTGAGCTGTCTGGGAGGTGTGCCTGCTAGTGCCGTGGTCCCTCAGAAAGAAAGTTGTTTGAGGTCAGGACTTGCTCGCTAATCAGAGTCACCACACCTCTAGTGACTGGGTGGCCATTTGCCTCCCAAACAACGCCCAGAAAAGACTTGTGGAATGAAGCCTCGCTGGGGCAGCTTCTGAGTGTGAGCCAGTTTGCACAGCTTTGGTGTCACCTAATACTGTACTTGGGTGTTACTTTCCTTGTCTGTGGAATGTGCATTAAGGTTTTTCTATGGAGAGTAAATAAAAAAAAGCATAACCCAGAATTTACTAATCTGCCTGAAATTTTGAAAGCATTAAAGATCGGGACAGTACTAAACTAGTGGCATTCCTGCTGTTGCTATCATTTTAATTTTGTATGTTATACATGCTCAATAAATAATATCTTGGTTATCCAAAAAAAAAGAAAACTGAGAAGTGATTGGTTCAAACACAAATGGAGATAGAATACCAACAATAATGAAATTACAATTGGTATGATTGTTCAATTCTGTGCTCACAGGGTGAGGAATCTTCTCTTTAGAGCCTCAGTATACATTCAGTGGGACACGTAGGGAACCAGGTAGCAATCTGCCCATGGCTTCTATTAATGTGCACATCAGCACAGAAAGATGCAAAGGCAGCCTTGGAGGAACCAGCAGAGGGTTACTCCAGGAACTTTCTGAGAAAAAGAAAACTTTAAAAGTCAATTGTTTCTTAGGTCTTCAGAGCCCAGACCACAAGGACATTGCTTAGCAACTCTTTTGGAATATTGGACTCCCTAGTGGCTTGTTCTCTCTCTCTCTCTCTCTCTCTCTCTCTCTGTCTCTTCCTTCTCCTTCCCTCCCCCCACAGAAGAGTTCCAGAAGAATCCGAGGAATCCACTTAGTATGTGAGAGACCCACTTCACTGCACCTGCAGGCTCTGCAGAGCCAACACAGGTGAGTGGCTCTGTGTTATACAGTGGCAGGGGAGCACCTGCCTGTGTCACTGAACAGCATTTTCCTAGAATATGTAATGTGGCTCCTACCTGTCGCCCCCCATCCCACCCCCACACTCTGTGGGTTCAGTATGATAAACCTGGGGCACCAGATAGCCCAGGTTTGAACTGCTACTGCCCCTTCTTTCCTCCAGATGAATTGTGGGATGCATGTCTGTACCAGTAAAGACATTACTCATACCCTCCTCAAGGATGGGGTTTGGGGTGGGAGGTATGCTATGCATTTTTTTTTCTGTAAATCCGTGACACTTCCCCATGACAACACAGCATTGGTTTTATGAAACACGAAACCATACTATTTGGGATGTATTGCTTGTGGGGTTCTCTAGGGTGAACCCAGAAACTTGTTGAACAGGGTTGTCACCTGCTGGTTATGAAGGTTATGTAAGAGGAGCTTATGTGGTGGCTGGTGGGAGCTGTTTTACACAAGCCTGCAGATGAAATACAAGTTGTGGTGCACATGTGCATTTAGGGTTCTTTATTTAAGTGCCTTTTGGATAAATTTCATCAAAAGAACCAAGTGGATCAAGAAGAATGGCTTAAAAGGCAATGTCACATTAGCATGTGTGTCTCAAGGCGTGGGATTTCCCTGTCTGTGGATGTACTGAAAGATACTCTGGGCCTCTTCCTGACTGCCCAACAACAGCCTTCCCTCTTCCCTCCCTTGACAAAAGCACAAAGCTCATTGGACTTCTGCCTCTGATGTTTTTGCAAGGCTCACACTGGTATTCACTAACCCTCAGCAGTGCAGTACAAACAGCCAGTACTAGAGCCTTTCCTCAGTTCAGTCTTTGGATGGCCAGATGAGTATGGGGGCATATTTCAACCGATATTTCATTTTATTTATATTCATCTTTTTCCTCTGTGTGTGTGTGTGTGTGTGTGTGTGTGTGTGTGTGTGTGTGTTCATGTGTGTTTGGGTGCACATGCATGTGTGTGTGTGCATAGATTTAGGTGCCAGATGTTGATGTTGGGTGTCTTTCTCAGTGGCTTTCACCATTATTTTTGAGACATTTTCCCACTGAATCTAGAGCTCACCAGTTCACCTAGACTGATTGTCCCATGAGCTTGAGGGACCTCCTGGCCTCCCCATATCCACCCAATGAGTTCTGTGGCTATGTATGTGGACCACCATGTCTATCCCATGTCCATTGGTACTGGGGACTGGAACTCAGGTCTTCGTGTTTTCATGGAAAGCACTTTCCCAGCTGAGCCATCTCCCCAACCTCTTTTTAATACGTTTATTAATTCAAGTTACATCTCCATCGCAGCCCCTCTCTCCTCCCCTCCAACTTCATTTTAATGCAAAGATATCTTCATCTTCATGACAGGGTGCTTGTGAGGACTAAATGAGATGAATAACGGCAGAAACCCGACTTCAAGCAGGAGCTTTGACCGTTGGCAAGGCATGGCCAGTCTTGTCTGCATTCTTAGTTAATAGCTTATATATTTGGTACTCATTACATAATATAGCAAAACCCAACTATCATGGCTTAACTCCAACTGATACCAGAGGATTATCGGGGCAGTTTTCTGTCTCTTCCTCTTCACACTCTTTTTTTTTTTTTTTTAATCTCTGCACTCTCTTAAGGTCCTGAATTTGCATTCTGGAGCAAGTGATGCTCAGACCCAGCACTGAATTGCACATATGGAGGTCTTTATAACTACAGTGGTCCCAAGATGGGCCCATTCACTTTAGGAAAGGCAGGTTCTTTAGAAAATAACTCATGGGCACTGTCATCCAGCAGAGTCAGGCTCCTTCAGGCTGTCCCCCTAGAGTCTGAACCTCAGTTCACACTGGGTCCCCACTTTGCTTCTCTGGGACTGTTTCGGTATGTATATTATTAGTTCCTAGTGTTGGGCAAAGCCCAGGTAATAAATTTTTGTTAAACTCACAGTTGATGGGATGCAAGTGTGTGGATCTGAAAGGAAAACCAACTGCTCTCACAGGCGGGATGACTATGCTAGCAGGTCAACACATCCCCACTGTGACATAAACAAAATTCCACCTTGGTGAGTGCTGAAGCAAAAGAAAGGGACCAAGGTGTTCTTAACACATATTTGTCCCAGGAGATGTTTGAAAGCTTTCTTCCTCAATCGTGCATAGCCAGAGAACACTGTCAGTCAAATTGTTGGCTAAATCTGGAGAACAAGTTTGGATCCACAGGGAACATGTCCTTTATCTGTTGCCCCAAATATGCGCCTGGCCTCTGCCATGCTAGGCGTTGTGCCAAGTGTTTAAAAGACTGTTCTGTGAAACTCTTCCAGTGGTGACATGAGGAGAGGCCTGCTGCTGTCACCGAGTCACAGAGGCTTAAGAGGAGACATTGTACAAGCGTGTCGTATCACGTGTCAGGACCAGGCACCCTGCAGAGACACTGATGGTCACTCCACCTTAGCCTTCTGCGGCTAACTCCGAACCACATTGGTTAATCCAGCCTCTGATCACAGTGACCCCCAAATCCTGTGTGTCCATGTATTAATTCTGGTGTTGCTGAGACTCCTTGGGCACCTGCAGTCCAAACATTGGGAAAGTGTCTGACTAAAAGCTGCCCATGCTGCCAGCTCTTATCTCTGCCATGCTGATTTAATTGATGGCTGTTTAATCAGATCTCTCTCTCTCTCTCTCTCTCTCTCTCTCTCTCTCTCTCTCTCCCTTCCTCCCTCCCTCCCCCATCCACCCACGTCTCTTCCTACACCCTCAGACATTAAAACTTTGGACAGCCCAGAATTCATACTTACTCATTTACAGATACATAAAATGAGTCCCAGAAGGGTTGCATACTCCACCCAAGGTTACTCTTAATGCAATTCTCAGCAGGTATTTGTGCTACCAGGGCAGGGTACTGCATCCACACCATGGGCAGGCAGCGTCAAGGGTGGCCCTGTAGCTCCTACTGCAACTCTCCTCTATTCCTTGGTACAGCAGTTCTCAGAAAGTTCATTTGTTTTTAAAGCAGGATGTAACCCTTTCCCCTGATTAATGCAATGTAAATTGTGCCTTGGGTCCAATTGCTCGTCAGTCCTTGTCATCAAGTTAGGATCCCTGTCCCTTGAGATATCTAGCCTGTAACTGAATCTCTCTTGCTCAATGCTCTCTGCCATATGCATGTCTCAAAGGTCACATCCTTGTGGACCATACTGACACCACACTACAGTGAGGCCTAGGAGACTGTGTCACAATTAATTTCTTTATATATTTCTTAACCTGTTCAATAGCTCTGAGAAAACAGCTGTTGACTGGATTAAGAAATTAAAGAAGAAACACTTCACACCACCGAGTGTCTATAGAATACCCGTTAAACAAATCCTCTGGGTCAGGTGTGGGATTTTCTGTCTATTTCCACTCTTCGGTGCTAGGATGTTGTTAACTTTAAACCTTGTCTTGTGAGTGTGGTCACAGTCTTTGTGAGTTTGTATGTGTACCAGTCCTGTTGTATCTGGAAGACACGATTTCTTTGGACTCATCCACCATCTCTGGCACTTACCATCTTCCTGCCTCCTTTTCCACATGGATCCCTGAACCTTAAGGGGAGGGATCTGAAAAATACACACCAACCAAGAAGATGTTTTGCAGTTGATTCCCACTGGGAAAGAGAAAATCCATTTTCTCCACCACAGTGTCACTGGGTACATCAATCACAGCACTCCCCCATGGACCATATCCACTACCCCTCATTCCCAAAGTTAGAGGACAGAAAGGAATGATGGCAGAAGGGTATGTGAGGACATAATACTTATTAGGAAGACAAAGTCATTGCTGCTTCATGGGGACTTGGTTTTTATGCTTTGAACCACATAGTGGAATTGTTCCCTGTTGGCAATGTTCCCCAGGGAAGACTCAGCAAGATGTACCCAGCAGGATCTAGAGCCATCATCTGGTGGCAGTGCTGGAAATGCTGCCACACCCATGGGAGCGTGAATATTTTGTGGAAGTCACAAGAAAGTCTGATTCCTCATCTACTACCCTATATGTTCAAAGAAAAAAAAAAGAAATTGAGTCTCTTCCAATTCACTGAGCAGATATTTGAGTAACTGTCATGGGGGTTGGGGATGGGGGTGTCAATCTCTCAGGTCTTATCTTTTAGAGCCCCAGTCCAGGCCAAGGCCTGAGTACCCTGAGGGTCCAGATTACTGTACTAGACGCTGGTTTAATGTGCTACAGTGAAATGCTCCCACAAGAGGGTGGAGGTTCTGGAGCATTACAGGAGGAGGTAGAATGAATTAGTTGTATATAGACATGGAGTCAGCCCTCTGGGGTTTAGTCCCAAGCACACAATTTAGGAACTATGTGAGAATAAGTATATTGTTTATTCTCTTTAAAAAAATCTCAGTTTTTCTGTCTTAAAATGGAACTGGTTATAGTACTATGTGCCAGCTGCTATGAGCTTCCAGAAGACTAGGTCTCTTTTTTTTTTTTCACTTTATTTTTTTTCTTTATTTTTTTATTTTTCAAGTTACATCTCAATCGCAGTCCCCTCCCTGTTCCCCTCTCCAGTCCCACTCTCCCACCCTCAACCCCCCATCCTCTTCCCTTTTTTTAAGTTTAAGGTATATCTTATTTCCCCTTACAGTTTCCCCTTTCAGTCCAACAAATGGCTCTTTCTCTTATAATAATAAATACAATACAAAACAACAGAGGTAATTAGGCCACAGTTATGAGGGTTATATGGCTTAGCATACATTCCCAATGTCCAGTCCATATATATTTGGCACCTGACTTTAACATTCTACTATCTAACCATCTCCATGAGTTTAAAGTTCTATATCTAACTCAACATTCATACTAACTTGCAACACAATTTTAAAAGCATCATCTTAGATCTATAATACTCTCTTGACTCCTAAACAACTCAAAATTTAATTATGAGACTCTATCTATCTGTTCTTCAGCCACCTCAGAGACCTGAGAGGGATAAATATATCTGATTTTATAGGAAGTACAGGGCCTGCAGCTTCCAAAACTAAGAAATGACATATCAGTGGCTGCCTGGACAGTTCCCATTTTCTCTCCATACATTACAGCATTGATCTTCAGTCCTTTGGCCCTGTTTCTCTGACAGACATTGAGTGTAGAGCAGGGGTTATGAAGGACTTGCCTACCCTGCCTTGGCAGAGCTAGGCTGTCAACTTACCTGTTTCCAGGTTTTGTCCTTTTTGGACAGCATTCTGTCTACAGTTGGAGCAAGGGGCTTTTCCTACCAAGAGATAGGCTTGTGACTAATTCAATCATCTCCCACTGGAGATTCTTTGATGCTCATCTTCTACTTGGGGTAGAATAGGGGGTGCTGTCAGGAGTTGATATGTCTTAATATAAAAAAATCTAAAGTTACGAAAACATCTTTGAATGCCATATTCTGCAGATCTCTTGAGGTTTTTGAAGAGGCCCTATCTATCTCTTATATTAGGGTAAGCAGATGTTGCTTGTCTCTTAGCAGCTTTATTTCTGATTAACTTAGAAAATAACTATAATAGGCTGTCATAGTACCTAACAAAATAACCAGCTTGCATAACTATTAGTTTGTATTTCTTAATTATCCTAAACATTTTATGACAGTTAGTAGTAAAAGGCTGAAACATCACATTTCATTTTTTTTCTTTACCTCCTTACCCTTCCATCCCATTTCTCTGGGGTGGGGTGTCCTTATATAACAGTCCCTCATCTCAGTTGAGAGGTCATATGAGAGCCAAGAGCCTCCTCATTCATTGGGGGTCTACGAGGCAGTACCACCAGTGAAAAGCATCTCATTGCCTGGGAGAGAGAACTAAAAAACAAACAAACAAATAAGCAGACAAACAGATAAAAAAGAATAAAAAATAGAAAAATAAATAAATAAAAATTAAAAATAAAAAGTCTATGTCCAAGTTCCCTTCGGTGTGTTAGCTGTAGTATCGATACCTTCTACTATATAGCTAAAATCCTACTATAAGTGAATAGATGCCATATGCATCCTTCTGAATCTGGGTTAGCTCACTCAGGATGAGCTTTTCTAGTTCCATCCATTTGGCTGCAAATTGCATGATTTCCTTGTTTCTGATAGCTGAGTAATATTCCATTGTGTAGATGTACCACAGTTTTTTAACCCATTCTTCAGTTGAGGGACATCTGGGTTGTTTCCAGTTTCTAGCTATTACAAATAAGGCTGCTATAAACATAGATGAGGAAACTTCCTTATGATTCCGTGAAGAGGCATTTGGGTGTATACCCAGAAGTGGTCCTGAGGAAAAGCTATTCCAAGTTTTCTAAGATATCACCAGACTGACCTCCATAGTGGTTGCACAAGCCTGCACTCCCACCAGCAATGAAGTAGGGTACCCCTTTCTCCACACCCTTGCCAGCATGTGCTGTCATTTGAACTTTTGATCTTAGCCATTCTGACAGGTGTGAGATGGAATCTCAGAGTTGTCTTGAGTTGCATTTCTCTGATGATTAAGGATGTTGAGCATTTCTTCAAGTGTCTCTCAGCCATTAGGGATTCCTCCTTTGTGAATTCTCTATTTAGCTCTGTCCCCATTTTTTTATTGGATTATTTGGTTTCTTGGCATTTAATTTCTTGAGTTCTTTGTAGATTTTGGATATTAGCCCTCTGTCAGATGTGGGGTTGGTGAAGATTTTCTCCCAGTCTGTAGGCTGCCGTTTTGTTCGAATGACAGTGTCTCAGACTAGGTCTCTTTAAAGCACACTGCACAGGATATAGTGAGAGCTCAACAAATCTCAGCCATCATTATCACTTCATGAGTGGCCTTTCATCCCCCTGAATGAAACATTTTATTAAAGAGAGAGATAGACTCTATGTTTGTTCTTCAAGTTGATCCTAAAATCTAGAAGTGAAAACAAATTGGTTCATGGTGGAGAAGTATACACCTTGTTTTCAGCTCAGTGGCTTTGGCCATGAACACTTGCCTCCCGCCCTCCCTAGTCCTGTCTCTGTCACAGCCTCTTGCTTGTGCCCAACAGTGGCCATTTGCACTCCGCAAGCCAACATCTCTTTTCATCTTTGGCTTTTCTTCTCTCTACAGAAAATGTTTATAAAAAATGACAGCTGGTTTACAAATCTAATGCACTACAAGCCTGTGCAGCCTGGGGCATAGATGCTGAGCTCCCTCATCCACCCAGCCAGATCTCTGCTGAGATGCCAGCCAGGGAGGCTTCTGCAGGGATAATTGATGTTTGTTCCTGGGCAAGTCCAGATCTGAGCAAATTTTAAAAAGTCAAGCACCTTCCACACGTTGCCTTCTCAAAGTGATGGTACTCAGCGGCTGAAACTTCCATCTCACCATTGTAGAATCCCTGGAGCCCAAAAGCAGTGTCCTGGCCATTGTATATACTACAGCACATGTTCTTTTACAGTGTTCCTCTGCTTATATCCCTCCCTGCTTATAACTGGTGAGGGATCTTGTGACTTCATTTTAAAAGCAGAATTTTGGGGTTGGGGAGCTAATGTAGTCAGTAAATGCAAGCAAGAATAAGGATCTAAGTTTCATCTTAGCACCCATGTTAAGAAGCTGACTGTGGTGGCCTGGCTTGTAATCCACTGAGGAGGTGGAGAATTACTGGATGGCCAGCCTAGCCAATCTGGTGAACCCTGGTCCCAGTGACACACTGTATTTAAAGAAAAAGGTGGATATTAGTCCTAAGGAGCAACACATGAGGTTGACCTCTGGCTTCCACACATAACAGCACATACCTGTGCACACATGCACACACCTATTAACACATCTCAGGACACACACACAGCCACAACCAACTGACATAGTACCCTAGGAGATGTCCATCTATGGTCTAAGTAAACCAAAACAACCTTTGTGAGCATGCAACCCTGATATGTGTGGATTTGCATTAGAATTTTATACATTGCCAGACTATACACCAAATACCAATAAGATTAACTTCCTTCTTACAAAAATAAATGCAAGCACAGATCTGAGCAAATTTTAAAGCGTTGAGCACCTTTTACATGTTGGCTTCTCAAAGTGATGGTACTCAGCACCTGAAACTTCCATCTCACCATTGTAGAATCCCTGGAGCCCCAGAGCAGTGTCCTAGCCAGTCCACATTGTATATACTACAGCACATGGTCCTTTCCCAAGAATACAGCATGTGCACCTAAACACTAAACTTCATGACCATAGACATAGACATGAACAATGACCTCTCATGAACATGTAACGTGCATGAAGGTGCATGGTTCATTTCCCTGTCACCACCGCATGCCGTATGTCACCCTGAAAACTTCTTGTAAACCAAATCTCAACAAAAGAAAGTATATTGTAAGCAGAATGAGGGAACTTGCTATTTTTAATAATCCCTTTCAGGTATCCCTTATGGAAAATAAGTAACTAGTTTGTAATAAAAAGTTCAAATCAAATGTATCTGTTTCCTAAATTTCAATAATGAAATCTCTTATGAAAATTCTACCACCTCTACAAGGAAGACAATAACCAAGAGGCTCAGGAAATCAATTTATGCTTCTTGATCATTTCCAATCTAGTTGCTTTATGATTGTTGTAGAATTGGCAGAAATATGGCCACTTTGAAAGAACTTTTTCATTATGATAGAAATGATCTATGTACTCTTTAAACAGACAAACAAAAGACAACTGCAGGGCTGGGGAAGCAGCTCCTCTAGAGAGAGTTTGCCAACATATGCAAGGCTGAGCCTTGGGGTTCTACTCTCCAGATCTGGAAAACAAATTACAGATGCAGGTAAGCTTCATAGACAAGAACGATGTCCCAAACATCCAAAGGATAGATTCAGACAGGTCTAAACAGACTTTTCCCTATCGTTCAGACAATGGCCCCAGATTTCCTTTCGGTTCTCTGTTGACACTGTTTGTCTCCTCAGAAAAGCTGGTCCCAGACTCCCCCCGCCCAGGCAGTTGCAAGTAAGCACATGACTGTGTGTGAGGGTGTGCATCCAGGCATGCTTTCATGCACAGACACACGAGCGAGCCCTGCCAGCTCACTGAGCCCATCTCAAACAGAGCCTTCCCTCTGAATGGTCCCTTCGGTTCCCCACCCAGACCAATAACTGGGAGAACCAACAATGACATCTCAGGTCCTGTGAACCACACTTGATAGAAATGTAGACATGCTGCCCTGTCTAACCCCTCATACTGAATAAGGTCATGTCAGGCTCCCAAACTTTTCCATGTGTTTCTCACATAAACCAGGGTCCTGCTTATGGGGCTCTGTATGCCATTCTTCAGCAAATGAATGGGGAAAGGCCTTGGCATCCAGTAACCTTCCATCCCTGGCATCAGCCCAAGGGTTTCTGTCATTCCTGAAGCTGATGTTATTAAAGCATGTGACAGGTCGAGTCACTGATGGAGAGTAGCATGATGTCATGCACAGGGCCGCAATGCATGACACTCACACGTTCACTTGTTGCTCTTTTGTCATCACATATTCTTGTTAGAGGTGAGGGAGCTGTCTACTGTATCTAAGGACCCCAGCCATTAAAACAGCATCAGAACAGAGACCAGGCCTGCAACAACTCAGGAATAGCGCCCCCCCTTTCTCCCTCTCCTTCCTAGGTACCTCTCCTCCCCCAGTTACATGCAGGAGGTCATCAGAACCAGGCATGAACTGACTATTCAGACATTCTAGCAACAGCCAGTTTCAACAAGTCAAAATTCTAGCCAATTTTCCTCAAATAGTATTTATCTATATCTAGGGAAATGGAAACTTCAGTTTTAATTCAGCCCAATAAATAGCCCATCCATTCCAGAGTCA
Source organism: Lophiomys imhausi (assembly GCA_907164525.1). NCBI lineage: Eukaryota > Metazoa > Chordata > Mammalia > Rodentia > Muridae > Lophiomys > Lophiomys imhausi. The sequence continues at coordinate 9,675,495 of CAJQZJ010004755.1, read as the reverse complement.
CAGTTGTTACTCTGAGTATCCCTCAGAGTTGTAATTGTATCAATGACAATTTGAAAAAAAGAAACAAGGAAGAAAGGAAGGAAGGAACAAATGAAGGAAGGAATGAAGGAAGGAAGGTAGGTAGGAAGAAGAAAGAGAGAGAAGGGAAGAAAGTGATAATTTTCAAAAATTAAGCAGTTAGGAGGAGGAAGGGGAAGGTCTAGTCATCCCCATGGTTGGTAAGCTGCCTCCCTTAGCCTCCATACCTCCAAGTAATATGTGTATGAAGGGGGAATTGTGTGTGTGCAATGAAGTCACCGTCTTAGAATCAAATTGAGTTGACTTATATTCCATCTGGATTACTGCTGTGTTTTTGTATTGTTACTATAAACTACATACACTAAAAAAGACAGATTTATTTTCTTTAAGTCTCATCTTCGTAGTCGAGGGTGTAGTTCACTGGAAGAGCACTTGTCTTGCATGTGGGGCCTTGAGCTCCACCTCCAGAACCATCACAAAAGCAAAGCAAAAGTCAAGGTTCTGTTAACTCTTCCAACCAAGAAAAATTTGAAAGTACAAATGTATTTTTCATATGGACTTGAGGACTATGTACTATATCTGGGTAAAGGCTACTTTTTTAGGTTAGACTTTTAATTTTTAAAAAATTTACACGTGTGTGTATCTGTGCCTATGTGTATGTGCATATAAGTAGATACTCCTGGATGTCAGAGGAAGGCATGGAATTCCCCTGGAGCTGGAGTTATAACCCAACGTGGGTGTTGGAAGCCAAACTCCAGTCCTCTGAAAGAACAGTAAGTGTTCTTAACCACTAAGCAATCTCTCTAGCTCATGATCTAACTTTTATTATGGAAATATGTCTACAAAAGTAGAGAAAGGAACATAAGGAATTATTGCTGCTGGCTTCAAAAAATGAGCCCTTTAGGGGCTGGGGAAACAGCTGAGTCAGTAGGCAGCCTGCTGAGCAAGCCTGAAGACTCAAATTCAGATCCTCCACACACGTAAAAGCATGTCTAGAACCCTGGTACTGGGGGAAGTGGAAAGGGGTGAATCCCTGAGGTTTGCTGGACAGCCAGTCTAACCAATCAATAATACTGAAGTTCAGCGAGAGACCCTGTCTCAAAGAATAAGGTTGACAGTGACTGAGGAAGACACCTAAAGCCTGTCTCTGTGCTACGCATGCATACACATCCACCCTCACACACACAAACATGCATAGTACCAACATAAACTACACACCACATGCACACACACACACACACACACACACACACACACTCACTATAAATGAATGATCACCGTGTCCAAAGCCAATCTTGTTTCAGCTATGTCCCACACATCTCTCTCCTCACCCTCCAATTTATTTTTAGATAAATCTCATATATCTTATCAGTTCATTTATAAACATCTCAACATGTCGAGGCAGATCTAACCCACACACCACAGGCCACATGCAGCCAAGAACAGCTATGATTGCAGCCTAACACAAAATCATAAATTTATTTTTAAAAGGGGCATTTTTTTTTTGCAGGTAGATTTTCAAGGTTCTCAAATGTGAATGTTCTGTCAAAAGGTTGGACAAAAAGGATACTTTAAAATAAGTCAAACATTACCACACCTAAAAAGAATTAAGAATAAGGCCTTAGTATCCACAAGTATCTAATTAATATACCAATGTACATGTTTTCTTGATTATCTGACACATTTCCAAACTGTTCAAAGAAGGGTTCAAATCAGGTTCATATGCTGGCTGACTAATAGCCTATAAAGTCTTTTTTAATCTTTATTTAATAATTGTGCACATGCATGTGTGCACATGTGTTTGCATGTGTGTGAGTGGCACTTGTAGTTGCCATGGAGAATGTGGAGGCCGGAGGACAACAACTTTGGAAGAGTTCTCTCTTTCTGCTATGGATTCTGGCTACTAAATTCATTGTTGGGCTTACACAGCAATTGTTGTCCCTGCAGAGCCATCTTGCCAGCCCAAAAGTTTGTCGCTTTTTACATTTTTTTGAGGTGCTTGGAATCAAACCTAAGACTTCATGCTAGGCTTGGATCTACTTCCAGTTTTGGATCTACTTCCTCTCCTCATTGCTCTTTGCCATACCCTTGAAGCTTGCTAAAGAAACTGCAGACATTCTGCATCTTGTTGATTGCATCCCCCTGCAGCACCAGCCTGGCCCTCTGGCCCTGCTTCCTGTAATGGGGGCTGCATCTGGGTCTCCACTGGATCCAGGTCTGATTGCTGTTGTGACCATTGTTGTTATGAAGCCTCCTTCATCCATGAACCCACTGACTGAACTGTCTCCCTCCTTGAGATACCCTCAGATGCTGATTCTCACAGCCTAGAGCCGCTCATACAGTGGGCTTGCAAAAGGTCCCTTTTCCCTAGCTGGGTCCCCAGGTATGGGTGGCAGAAGCCAAAGCTTCCTCATTGGTGGTCTGGTCCCTCATAGCCCTCTGCATTCTCAAATGTGCTTTGATACAGCAAAACGGCTTCTCTTCAAGTCTTTTAGTTCCCCAAGGCAGCGTTCACTATAGAAACCACAGGATAAAGGACTGCATCTTTCTTTTTCTCACTGATTTTCTGAGCTGAATTCTTCCCTAGCATTCTCTAGAACTGCCCCCAGGATTTCTCTGGCACAATTTAGAGCTCATGGATTCAAACGTATTTCATGTGTTCCCATTCACTGTAGTTATTATCTTTATTGATGTTAAAATAGTTACCCTCTGGGAGCTTTTGTAAGTTGTCTCCTGAGTTTTTTGGCATGCCCTTTCTTGTCTTTGATAGCTTCCTGACTTTAAGTTATGACCAACTGCCTCAGGCTAGCCTTGTTTATCTACTCCCAGATGTGAAGCCAGACATCTTGCCAAAAAGGTTGGTAGAAGATGACTTGGTCATTTGCTGTCTGAGTTTTTAGTGGACAGCTTGAAATTCTATCATCTATCCATCTATCATCTATGTGTCTAAAATCTAAACGGCTATCATCTATCTGTCTGTCTCTTATGTATCTGCCTATCTATCTATTGTCTATCATTATCTACCTGTCTGTCACCCACCTATCTACACAGTTCTTTACCATCTATTTACTTACCTATCTATGATCTATTTACCCATCTTATTATGATATACCAAATTAAAATATTGAACCAAATATAATGACATGTATGTGTGAAAATTTCCTAGTGATACCCATTACCTAATATGCTTACTAGACTTTTAAAAGAGATTTTAGTTTAATTGTTTGCTCTCGCTCATGACAACAATAACTGAATGGTTACAGTATAATTATTTTATATCATACTTATAACATTCTCAAATGATTAAAAGCCTTAGGAGAAGATTCAATAAGTATAGTGTCTGCTACACAAGCACGAGGTCCTGAGTTCAAAGCCTCAGCATCCACGTAAAATCACGGTATGGCAGCACGTACCTTTAATATGAGTTGGGGAGGCAGAAACAGGTAGAGATCCCTGGAGCTCACTGGCTGCCAGTCTAGCTGAATCAGCGAACTCCAGATTCAGTGAGTGAACATGTCTCAAAATATAAGATAGAGGGGTGAGCGAGATGGAGCTTGCTGCCAAGCCCAATTACCTAAGTTTGAACACGTGAACCACGTGGTGGAAGGAGACAACTGACTCCTGCAAGCTGTCCTCTGACCTCCACACATGAGTTATAGCACATGTATAGGCACACACACACACATGTATGTGCATGCATAAATACATGTATGTATGCACACTCAGAATATAAACACAGATATATCAAATGCACAAACAACAGTGAAAATACAAATATCACCAGCCGTATTATGAGGGAAAATAATTCAAGCTTTTTTTTTTTTGCACTATTCTTTTTGTTCTTAAAATGTCTACCTGCTAGGAACATACTATTATAAGATGTTTTTCAAAAATGAGTGGGAAGATTCCTTTCTCATAGCTTCTGCCAACAACCTGATCCCACAGTTCAGGCTATTCATTTAATTTTGTTTCCAACTTTTAGACACTGCCTTTTAAATTTTAACTTTATAAATTAATTTTTGATTATGTAAAACATTTGCACTGTTTCAAAATCAAATCTATCAAGTAGCACACAATTACCAAGGCTAGCTTTCATCTCTGTCGCTTTCTCACTGGTCTTCCCTCTCCTACAAAGTAATCACATTTTAAACGTGTGACTTAGTCTTCTTTGTACTCAAACAAATTTATGTTTTATTTTCTGCTCACTTAACACAGTCTGGAAGCCACTGCATATCTGGACACAAGAATGGCTCCTGTTTCCACTTAGCTGCATAGCGCTCTATCATGGGGATATCAAGCAGTTTATCCAGCCAGTTCTCCGCTGATAGACACAGAATGTTTCTAGGTATTTGTTTTTATAAATACTGGATCAGTTGTCTCACATTTTTGCCACAGTTCTTAAAAGCAATTGCTGGGATGTGGGCATAGCATTCATGTCATTTCTCTAGACAGGGCCAAAGTCATCCCCATGGGGATGTCCCCATGCTTGTCAAGGCATGCTTCTGCCAGCACTGAATGAGAGACCCCTCAGCGTGGCCAGCAGAACATACTGTGGGCCTTTGCGCTCCAGCATCTATGTGAAGAACAGTCTGGGTTATCACTTTCTCTTCTACATTTTTCAGTGTATGAATGAAGTTGAGCATCTTTTCATACTCTTTTTTTAATGTTTATTTATTACTTTAAGTTACATCTCCATCACAGTGCCCTCTTTCCACCCCTCCCAGTTCCACCTTCCCACCCTCTCCTCCTTCTTCCACCCATCCCATTCCTCTGGAGTGAGGTGTCCCTACATATCAGCCCCCCTCAGTTCCACAGTCATATTAGGGCCAAGAGCTTCCTCTTGCACTGGGGGCCCTAAAGGCAGCACCCCTAGGGCAAATTGTCCCATTCATATAGGTAATGAAGTCTATGTTCCTGATCTTTTTGGTGTGTTGGTTATAGGATAGTTATCCTGTACTACATGGCTAAAGTCCAATTATAAGTGAGTAGATGTCATGTGAATCTTTCTGAGTCTGGGTTAGCTCACTCAGGATGAGCTTTTCTAGTTCCATCCATTTGGCTGAGAATTGTATGACTTCCTTGTTTCTGATAGCTGAGTAGTATTCCATTGTGTAGATTTACCACAATTTTTTTTATCCATTCATCAGTTGAGGGACATCTGGGTTGTTGCCAGTTTCCAGCAATTACAAATAAGGCTGCTATGAACATAGATGAGGATATGTCCTTGTAGTTTGCTGAGGAATTATTTGGGTGGATACCCAGAAGTGGTATATGCCTGGGTCTTGAGGTAGGGCTATTCCAAGTTTTCTAATTTAGATTTCTTTTTCTGCTAATTATCTGCTTATGTTTTTCATTAATTTCCTGCAGAACTATTACAGAATTTCTTCTCTGCCTTTTGAAGCTTTTTTTATGTTTCCTTACACAAAGGACTAAAACCCATTGTCTCTGCTGAAAGCTGAAAAAAATTTTTTTTCTAGTTTGTGGCCTTTCTTCAATTCTTACTCGTGGTGATTTTTCTTTGTCTTTGTTCTCTGAAAATTTTTGTGTGTGAATACCTTCTATTGCATGCAGCCAAACCCATCGGTCTTCTCCTTATTGTGCCTAGATATGAGTCATGGTACAGAAAATTTCATTCTCTAGTCATTAGGGCAGCAGTTCTCAACATGCAGGTCATGATCACTGGAAAATACATATTTTCGATAGTCTTAGGAACCCCCAACCACAAATTTATTTTTATTGCTACTTCACAACTGTAATTTTGCTACTGAGGAATGTCTCAGTTCCTAAGACCATCTGAAACACATTTTCCTATGGTTGCAACCCACAGGTTGAGAACTGCTGCATTAAGGAATAATTAGCTAATATTTTATTTTATTATAGTTTCAGTTTTTACATTTAAATGCTGTGTTTATGTGGAATATAATCCAATGTATGATGTGAGAAAAAGATCCAAGTTTGATTTCCAGGAGCCACTTGTAGAGATGTTCTTCTTCCTGCCAGTGGGAAATACCTTCTCCCATATAAAATATCTACATGCAGGAGGATCCGTTTCTGCATTTCTCTACTGTGTTCCTTCAGCCTACTTGTTCCCTAGTGTGAAATATCAGCTTCTTTGGACAGCAGGTATTGCTAGCGTGCTTAAGTCAGATGGGAATTCATCTGGCATGCCGTTTCCTTCTCCAGAATTTTTTGGTTTTTTTGTTTTTTGTTACTGCTTCTTTCCCCCTGGTACTGTAGATGGCACCCAGAGCCCCACATATGCCAGTGCTGGGCAGGCATTCTCACTGAGCTGTATTCATGGACCCCTCATTTTCCTAATTTTCTTTGCTTCTTATCCATCTCTTCTTCCAGACGAACTTCAGTTTCTATTGGATTTGGGGATTTTTTTTTTTGACACTTGGTCGATTTCCCTCAAACTCAAATGTCTGATTAGATTGAAACCATGGCTTGGATACTCTGCCACAGAGCATCAGTAAGTGTTAACTGAAATAAACTATCCGGAAGTCCTCTGGCTGGAGCCAATCAAGTGTTCTCATCACCCATGTCAGTGTTAAAAGTGGAAGCTGATTGGAACACTCTACCAAGACTTTAATCCTCTAAGTTTCAGTGGAAATGAAAGTATTGTCACTAATAGTATTCACTAAAAGATACATGGTGTGGGAATTGTCTCACTGGGGTCCTTGGAGGGTTTTGAATTTATATTGCATACACATGTACATTTTTCTATTATTTATCAATCAAAACTACTATATTTCAGCCCATTCAAGTAAGTTTTTTTTCCTAATGTCATCAATAACAATGTGGATATTTATCTCATGTTGGAAAAGAGAACCTTGGGTTTCTGTGTTGAGCATCCTTTGGGTGAGGAAGGCTGGGCTCTCATAGCCTGTTCTTGTCCTGTTTTGTGTTTCTGAAGAATGTGCTGTGCTAGGAAAGCAAGAGAAGGAACAGCTCCTCTGTCTAATAAATGTTTCAAGTGTTAGACATGGACAGAAGGAAGCGCGGCACCAAGGAGCAGGTTCCCCAGATCATTACTTTCCTGCTAGAGAAACCAGGTGCACACTGACCTTGGTTGACTGGAGCCTGCCCTCGTTTCACCAAACTAATCTAGCACACTGACTTAGTCTGGGTCAGAGAGAGCCAAAAGGCCAAATGCAAATGGACCAAACTCCTGCCATTGAATGGATTCCCACCTCTGCCCTTAAAACCCCCTGACAAACAGAACTTCTTAGCCTCTAAGACTCAGAGAACAGGAATTCGCTTCTACTTACCTCCTGTCTCCAAGAACTACAGCCATGTCCTCACAAGCTGCATTCTTTAAACCACACTCCTAAAATTTCAGAAGCCAAGCAGTTGAAATGTCCATGAACATGCTCGAATCATTCTGTTTGTTCTTTAGCTCAGAGATCATGCACTCATCCTCAGATGTGAAACGAATCCCCAAGTGAGGGCTCACATTGCAGTGAAAGGTGTCCTAGGGTCAGAAAAATCATTCTGCCACATAGGTGACTGTAAGACATAACCTTGGATATCACCATGTTTTACTATAAAATGCATTTGTACAAGGATTTATTTATCCAAAAGACCTGCTGTGACTGTCACCCCATTCCCATGATGTTATTTACATATGAGGAAGAGCAAGAGCACATATCCAGATAAACACATCTCATAAGAGCAAACAAAGAAGAAAAAGGGCATAGCCTTGGGCTGAACAAACTTTAGGAGAAGGCAAAATAAGGCTAGAGGCCATATTTTGTGAGTAGGTTGGATGAAGAAAGAGTCACTTGTGGAAAGAGGTAAAAATAAAACAAAATAATAAAATAAAAGTTTTCAGAACAGGATCTTGAAGTACGAGGACATCGAGGACGCTACAGAAATATGAGGTGGTGGGGCCAGCACCACGGCTCAGTAGGTAAAGGTGCTTGTTGCCAAGGCTGAAGACATGAGTTCCATGCCTGGGACTCACATGACAGAAAAGAGAGAACTGATTCCTATAAGTTGTCCCCTAACCTCTACATATATGCTGTGGTATATGTACCACCCCCTCCCACAATGTAAATATATATGGGAGAAAAAAAAAGAAATCTGCTGTGTATCAGTGAAGATAACTTCAGAAAGCAACAAGGGAAACACCAGGGTTGATAAGATCTCAAGTGTGGTCTGACTGCTGCAGGAGCTCGCCTGACTCACCCCTATGCTAGGAGCATTTCTCTGTTCTTTGTGGCCTTCAGCATCCTCCCACCAGTGTCCCATGATAGGGAAAGCTAGTGCTTCTGTGTTGTGCAACCTCACTGGGACCTTGCAATGCCCCCAAGAGCTAGAGAACATGAGACTCAGGAGGTGTGTGTGTTCCTAGGACCGCTTCTAACAAGAGGCAGAGTGGAACCCACGTAAAAAGCCCTGTGATTGTAGCAGCTTAACACCGTGTCTGGAACGATGTTGGTATTATTAAAGCTGTGCATATGTGTTGCACACACACACACACACACACACACACACACACACACACACACGTGTGTGTGTGATAGATATGTGATATATATGATATATATATGAATGATATATATGTATATACATATATATATATATAGCTCACATGTGTATATGATGTGTGTGCAAACATGTGGGTGTAGGGTATGCACATGCCTTGGCAAGATGACAACCTTAGGTGTTGGGTCTCATCTCCTGCCATATTTGAGGCCAGGTCGATTTGGTGGCTCATCACAGCACAGGTGAGCTTCTGAGATGACTTCTCCATCCGTCTCACCACACAAACTCTGGGGTTACAGACATCCACTCCAATCCCAACATTACAGGGATTCACATTCAGGTCTTCATGCTCGCATAGCAACCACTTAACTACTGAGTCATCCCCCCATCCCCAATGCCAGCACTTTTATGTCTTGTGTTGCAGATCCTCATAAGAATCTACACACACCATCCCAATGGTATTCGATGTTGAGGCTGTAGACAGCATTCCTAAAGACACTAGGATTGGGTAGGCTCTACTCAGCAGTTCATGGACACAATATCATCAAGTCCATCTATGCACTGTGAGGCCTAGACACCAGAATCAAGCATTTGATGTTCTTTTTTCTATATTTCTTTCTTTCTCTAACAGTTCCAGTCTCTGTTCTGAAATCTATCCATTCAATCATGAGCTGCAGGAGAAGGCTGGATGAAGACCGCTCAGCTCAGGGGAGCAGGGCATGCTGCTCCTAACCTCATCTCAGCTAGAGATTTATAAACTGGTTTTTAGTTTGAGCTCCTTGAACAGCCCTGCATTCCCAACACTGTGCCTCTTTGTGAACAGGTCGATCTTTAAGCCAATGACTCTTTTGCTCGATTTATAAGGGGAAAAAATAGTCTTCAGACTAAAACACAAGGGCAGTACATCTGATTCCAATTACAGTCAGATAATCACCATTCATGACCAGTCCAAGCTGGAGGAAAGCTTGAATTTCTCCTCAGAGACATCTCCTGATTTAACTTTTAACAAGGGCTACACAGTTGAGTGTGGCCTTTCAGTGGAAACAAAGGGGGTTCAAGCATCTTTAAGGCCTTTACTGACTTCTCCAGCCCACTATGAAATTCTTTTAGAAGATCCTTTACGAGTTTAATTAAATGTAGTAAAAATGGCCCTTCCTCTCCCACAACCTCTCTGAAAACACAGCAAAAGAAGCTTTGGAGCAAGACTTACACATGACAACACTGACTGCTATCTTGGCAACTTTCTCCATTTGGGGGACTTATGTCAGAATGGAAACATTTGTTCCCTAAAGATTTAAGTTTAAAGATTCTTGTGATTATAGGGAGATCAGACAGTCTTTGTAACTTGTGACCATTTGGCCATCATGAAAAGGGGGGACAAAGTAAAGAATAGGTCTGTGTCGGCTGGAGGACGGCCCAATAGGCAAAGGGCTTGTAGTGCAAGCATAAGGACCAGAGTTTGATCCTGGAATCCATATAAAGAGGTGACACTGGTAGTCCCGGGGGTGGTGTGGGGAGAACAGAGACAGACCAATCCCTGGGGCTTGGTTAATCAAAGGTCCAAGCAAAAGACACTGTCTCAAAACCCAAGGTGGACGGAGCCTGGTGAATAACACCCCTGAGGTTAACCTCTGACCTCTGCCCACTTACGCATACATGTTCACACCCATTTGCCGTACACAACAAAGAGAGTGGGGAAAGGAAGAGCGATTCCAGAGTCATATGTGAACCCTCCAGGCGTAGAGTCTTCCCAGTATCTCTCTCCATTTATGAGAGAGAACGGACACTGAAGATCCTCGTAAGCAGGCTGCGTGAAGACAGACATGACTCCTCAGCCATGGCGCTGCATTCCTGGGCAGCCCTGAGTGAACAGCAGGGAGACCTGTGAAAATCAACACCAACTTCCAAGGTTCTCCTAACCCAGCCCCATTTGAACCCCCGAGAGACCCCACTGTTACAGGGAAAGTGTTCTGGGCTTTGGAGTCACAAACGGCTGGTTTCTAACTCATGCTTCCTGTTTACTGTTTCTGGACAAGTTTTGTGATTTCTCTGAGCTTAAATAGCCTCCTGCTCAAAATAAATACAGAAAAGCGCTGACATTTTACGGTGGTGAATGTGCCATATACTAGAGTCTGGAAACAGTACCAAGCATGTACATGGTTCAGACACATGGATACCTTAATGTTTTGAAGCAGCTAATGATTTCTTCTCCCAGAGTTGCCTTCCTTTCCCCACTCTCAGTTTCTGTCTTTATCATCCAAAGCTTACATATCTGGAGGAAGGGAAGGGACTAATGATACAAATGAAGGATGGAGGAGGGCCTCTCATGAGTGAGAACATGCTGGGCCTCCTCAGCTATATGTGCCACCATGTGGACTCACCCGCCAATGCACTCAAAATATTTGGGGAAAAACACAACATCAAAGACTTACTTAAAACACTGAAAGGTTTTTTATTTGTTTTGTTTTACTGTTTGTATGTGATTTTTAAAAAAATAAATAACTTGATGTCATGGTGGTTCTCAAGCTTAACAATGTAGGTGGCAATGGAGTATCACAGGGTCATGCAGAATAAACCTATGTATACTCTTGAAACTGATGAGCCTCAAGTTTGGTATCTTGCAACCATGAGCCAGTGAGATGCAAATAGTATATAATGACTTGAACCCCTACAAGTTTGGGTGACTGTTAGGGAGGCAGAAACAAACCCCATGTATATTGCAGGAAGAATGCTGTTTTCTCAAAATTAGAAATGAATTTCCAGAAGGCCAGTAGAGTCAGATGAAAGGGCAGACACCAGCGGCACTGACGGATGAAGAGCCTGACCACCTGACCCCAAGAACCCAATCAAGTCATAAGACAGAACCAACCCCCATCTGTAGGGTCCAAGAGTGAGGGACCACCGTGACTCGTTTCCTGGAAATGGCCTCCAAAGAAAATGGCATCAGGATTCCTAGATAGGTTGGGACTTTGCCTCAGGCAAGCACTCTTGCTCAAGTGCTGATGGAGTCACAAAACAATTCCCGGGCGGGCTGTAAGAATCAATGAAGAGAGCCAAGGAGCTCTTATCTTACAGATAGCAACCTTCAAGGAACCAGAACAGCCCCACAAGGAAGGAATCGGGAAGTGCCAGTATGGAGGAGGGCACTGAGGACCGGACCCGGTGAGCTCTCCCACTTACTTGTTGCTTCCCCAGCTCCCTCCCATCTCCTTCAACAAAACCCAAGACTTGGAGGACAAATGTGACCCGAGAAAATAAAAAGGCTGAATAGTCACTCGGGCTTCCGGTCTGAGGACCGGAATCTGAGATCTGAGGACCATGCTCTCATTAGCTGATTGGCTCTTTGTTTCTTCAACCGGGTTTTGAGGTATGGGTTCTAAACAGTATAAAGGGTCTCAGAAAGGAGACTTTTTTAATCTTTGTGTTAGAGCCAAGGGAAAACAATGGACAAGATTAATTGTTGTGAGCACAGGAAGGCTTATGTGAGCTGACATGAGTCAGGTCAGCAGGATCAGAGCCTTTTTACAGTCTGCTGGAACTGGGGTGTAACAAGGTTTCTAAGCCTGACTCCTGACCACTCAACCCAGAAGGGTGTCTAGTTAACCAAACAGGTAGTTCTGATTACAAAATACAACCAGGCTTTCTGTTTCTTTTCCTTCAACTAATATTTGACCAAACAAAACAGCTCTACCCCCTAGCCTCAAGGCTCTCTGCTTGGCCCTGCTTCTAGGCTCTAAGACACTCCTCACTATAATGTTTAAAATAAAGTTACGTGCTAAAATTAACAACTTCTGAAATATAGCTATAATAATTACATGAACATATGTTATACTGGATTAGCATGTGACCTATAACCCTTTGCTACTACTACTTCAAAGCTCAGCTGGGCCATGAGATCTGAGGAGTTTCATTTAATAGAAAGAATGATTTGCTAATGTTACATGCCAGCTCACAGTTCAAAACATTTATTTGTATTTAACACTATGAAACAGATAACCAAGTGCTCCCCAGCTGCTAAATCTCACTTTATATGTTTAAACAGTCTATAGTGCCGGTGATTCTACAATCGATTTGAAAGGATGTCACATCCAATGGACATTACTGAGAGGTTACTTCTGAGGCCACATCTGCTTCGTGTCACTTGCTCAGAGTGTTCCATTTTCCTCCAGGGTTACTTAATGACCATTATTAGGATGGATATAAGTCAAGGGCTGCACGTTTTCTGAAACATGATCTGTAATAGTGCATGCTTACCTGACAAGAAGAGAGAGGAAGCTCTAACACACTGGAGAACATGCTAGCCAGGTGAGGAATTGGGGCAGATTAGCGAAGGAGAATTTATAATGTGCGATGAGTTTCTCACATGAAGAGGAGGCCATGGAGGAACTTTTAAAGCTGTATTATTATCCTAAAATGACAGGGTCATACATTGAACTTTGTGCAAGGTTTCAAGCTGTTCTGAAATGACAAATCGTCTCCCTCCCTAGGTTTCAAATGAAAAATCATCTTGCCAGCATATTTTATAAACAGGAGAATAAAAGCAAACCATCCCTACAAATGCAGCTATCAGAAACAAAGAGGGCTGTTGCTTCACATTCCTACTGGTCTCCTAGAACTGGTTCTGTTTGGATTAGCTAAATCTAGTTGACACCACTGAAGTCTGGCAACATGCTTACTACCAAAAAGTAAATAAATAAAATATAAGTTCTACTAGTGTCTATGATTCTTTTCCATAAGAAGCTATTGTTCATTCGAAATGTTCCTGTCACCATGCTCCCCACACCCCACAAGAATGCTGAGCCACTTTAGAATTGACAAAATGAAGGTAGTGTCAATCTATTGGAAAAGAAAAGGCCACCTGCCAAGAAGTCAGCTAATTTGACCAATGTAAACAATGTGCAGGATTAGCTCACACTCCAAAAATAGCCCAGGAAAACGACAGGCTGTGTTCAATCACCCAAAAGGTATGAATTCAAGCATCAGTTCTTGAGGCTGAATTTAAGTATGGCAGCTTAAAAAAGGATTTTTGAAACCCTTCACAGAGGGGTTGGGTCTTCATGTGAGTGACTTGAAACACTTCCTTTAAAACAGTGGTTCTCAACTTTCCTAATGCTGCCACCCTTTAACACAGTCCGTCATCTTGTGGTGACTCCTAGCCATAAAATTATTTTCATTGCTACTTCATAACTGTAATTTTGCTAAATTAATGAATCGTATTGTAAATATCTGTGTTTTCCAATGGTCTTAGGCAAGCCCTGTAAAGGGGGTCACAACTCACAGATTGTGAACAACTATCCTAAAGCAAAAAGTGATATGGGAGAAGAGGAAGAACAGGTTTAATTAAAGAACAGAAACAGGTAGTGTCTTAGTCACTGTTCTATTACTATGAAGAGACACATGAGCAAGGAAACTCTTATAAAAGAAAGCGTTTAATTGAGGGTTTGTTTACAGTTTCAGAGGTTTAGTCCATTACTATTACAGTAGGGATCATGGTGGCATGCCTGGTGTAGAGCAGTAGCTGAAAGTTACATCCTGATCTGCAGACTGAAAGGTGGGATGGGGGGAAGAGAGAGAAAGAAAGAGTGACAGAAGAGGGAGGGAGGGAGAGAGAGAGAGAGAGAGAGAGAGAGAGAGAGAATTGTGCTGGAACTACCATGCACTTTTAAAACCTCAAAGCCCACTCCCAGTAACACAATTCCTTTAACAAGGCCACACCTACTCCAACAAGCCCATACCTCCTAATCACTGTAACCCTTTTAAATAGCTCCACTTCTTGGTGACCAAACACTCAAATATATGAGTCTGTGGGGGCCATTCTTATTAAAAGAATACCTGCCTCTTTTTTTTTTTTGAAGTAAATGAGGTTTTTCCAAAGATTAGAATGCTGAGATCAAATTCTTTGGTATGTATAGTATTGTAGTCATGCCCAGTTCACCAATGGCTAAGACCATAGGGTTTCATTGTTAGTTTCATTGTCAAGTGAAAGTTTCTTTTTCCTTTTCTTAAACACTTAAGATTTTCTTAAATTCCTGGGACCAATTTAGACTCTGTATACACAGTGCAAACACACAACCTACTCCTGGCCAACCTACTTACATAAGCCACATCCTCATATCCTCCATAATCTGACCTACACTGTGTTTCCCATACCATGCCATTGGACTAAAAGAGCTGGGTATTATAGAAAGAGCAAGAATGTGCAGGATGTTTCAGCTACATACTATAAAAACCAGTGTAAATGCTTGAGAAGAAAAACTAAATTTCATAAAAATTTTGGATGGGGGAAGGCAATACTGGATAGAAAGTCAGTCACCATTTTTAAAGAGAATCCCTTCTTATATATAAGTCTTATTTGGAGCTCAGTGTGTAAGATTTTCAAAATTGGAATTGCTGAAGTTAACCCAGAGAGGGCTAGAGTACCATCATCTCTCCTTCAAATCATTGTCTCAAGTTACTTTATTTATGCCAAAGATTTGTTTCCTTGGTAAATAGAACTTGCTTTATAGTTGACCAAATGATATCTAATTAGCCTGTAGAGACCACTAGGAGCTCATAGAAGGAACCAGGAGCTTTGTTTTTAGAAAGCATTCAGTGTAACATTAGATGTGATTCCTCCTTTGTATATGTGCACGTGTGTGCGTACACATGTACATGCATGTGGAGGCCAGGCAACTACTTTGGGTATTGCTCCTCAGGTACCATTCACCATGTTTGTTTGCTTTTCTGCGACTGGGTCTCTCACTCGCTTGGAACTCAAATAGGTCAGGCAGACTGGCCAGGAAGCCCCAGATACATTCATTTCTGTGCATTTGCACTACTGAGATTACAAATACTAGCCATTGCCATGCTCCCATCTCCCCTGCACTGACCAGTGTACCTTCCCTGCTCTGTCAGAGGTGACAAGGCCTCACTCCCCAGGAGCATCCAGTTCCATCCTTGTGACCCCGCAATGCCTTGAGTCTCCTTGAACCCCAACACCTAGGTTAGATCTCCCCTCCCCTCCTCTTCACCAACACCTCCTCACACCCAAGGCTCTGGGACCCTCAAAGCTTCTCTGAGCTGGGGGCAGTTCCTCCAAATGTCATCTTCCAGAACTGCACCTCCCATGATAAGCTGACCATCATCCCCAGGACCACCCAGGTTGGATTTCTCCCTTTCCCTGCTCCCACCTCCCTTGCACCAATCAGCACTCTGGGACAGAGCCAGCTCACCTGAGCTGAGAGCTATGCCCCCAAGCCCCACTGTACCTTCCCTGCCCCACCAGAGGTGATAAGGTCTCATTCCCCAGGAGCATCCAGCTCCATCTTCCTGACCCCATACCACCTCAGGTCTCTTTGAACCCCAACAGCTAGGTTAGATCTCCACTCCTCTCTCCCCAGCTACCCCCTATCCTGCCCAACTCCCTGGGACCCTCCATGCTGCTCTAGGCTGGAAGTGGTCCCTCCAAACATCATCTTCCAGACCTGTGACTTCCAGGATCTGCCGGCCTTCATCCTCAAGATCACTCAGCTCTTGCTTACAGACTGTGGCCTGCAGACCCCCACTGACATCACTAGGAAAATGAGCTGGATCACAGGAACCTGCAGGCTCAGAGTAACACCACCAACCCCAATCCCTGACCTGAGCTCCCAGTTGGGGCACAGCAGGAAGGGGTGAACTGTGGGAGACCCACTGAGAACCAGCCCCCAATACATGGTCACACCCAGCCTGTGGAGAGCTACAGGTCACCAGATTATAAAGGCCTCCACACCAAAGCTCCTTCCTTGGCACCAAGTTCAGAAGGCACCAAGGGAAAACAGCTAAGGAACACCAGATGGCAAAAGACAAGAGAAAGAACAGAACTGAAAAAAATCAGGGAAATATGACTCCAACAAAATTCAGCCATACTAATACAAGCCCTGACCATCCCACCGCAGCTGAAACACAATTAGATGATGATAAATCTATACTTATGCAAATGATAGAGCCCTTAAAAGAAGAAAATAAATTCCTTAAGGAATTTAAAGAAGTCCCAATCCTACAGATGAAAGCAATGGAAAATTCCATTAAAGACCTCCAAGCTAACTCAGTCAAACAAGATTGGGAAAGAGACAAGGCTATGAAAGAATTGCAGGCAAAGACAACCAAATTGGGGCAGGAAATGTATAAAACAGTTCAAGACCTGAAACTGGAAATGGAAGCAATAAAGAAAACACAAGCACAGACAATCCTGGAGGTGGAAAACCATGGAAAGAGAACAGGAACTACAGACATGAGAATCACAAATAGAATACAAGAGATGGAAGACAGAACCTGAGGCGTGGAAGACTCTATTGAAGAAAACAGTACAACAACTAAAGAAAACGAGAAATCTAAAAAAGTCCTCACCCATAACATCCAAGAAATCAAGGACTCAATGAAAAAATGGAACCTAAGAATTTTAGACAAAGATGAGAGAGAAGACTCCAGACTCCAAGGACCAGGAAACATTTTCAACAAAATCATAGAAGAAAATTTTGCAAACCTAAAGAAAAGATGCCAGTAAAAAATCCAAGAGGCACACAGAACACCAAGTAGTTTGGATCAGAAAAGAAATTCATCCTGCCACATAATAGTTGAAACTCCAAATATACAGAACAAAGAAAGAATATTAAAAACTGTAAGAGAAAAAGGCCAAGTAACATATAATGGCAGACCCATCAGAATTACACCCGACTTTTCCTCAAAAACTTTAAAAGCCAGAATGGCATGGTCAGATATCCTAGAAGCCCTAAGAGAACACAACTGACAGCCCAGACTACTGTACCCAGAAAAACTTTCTATCACCATAGATGGAAAAACAAGATATTCTACAATAAAATCAAATTTGAACAATATCTATCCACAACTCCAGCTCTACAGAAGATCCTAGAAGGAAAATTCCAAATGAGAGAAGGTAACCACAGCCAAGAAAATACAGGAAACAAATAATTCCACTGCAGCTAAACCAAAAGAAAGACACAAATGGACTACCACCACCTACATCAAAATATCAGGAAATAACAAACTAGGGTCAGTAATATTTCTCAACATCAATGGACTCAACTTACCAATAAAAAGACACAGGCTTACAGAATGTATCTATAAACAAGACCCATCATTTTGCTGCATACAAGAAACAAACCTCACCAGCAAAGGTAGACTTTACCTCAGAGTAAAAGGTTGGGAAAAGCTTTTCCAAGCGAATGGTCCAAGGAAGCAAGCTGGAGTAGCCATCCTAATATCCAGTAAAATAGACTTTCAAACAAAATTAATTGAAAAAGTTAGGGAAGGACACTATATACTTGTCAAAAGAAAAATTCATCAAGATGACATCTCAATGCTGAATATCTGTGCCCCAAATACAAGAGCACCCACATTTGTAAAAGAGACACTACTAAAGCCTAAACCACACAACAATCCCCACACACTAATAGTGGGAGACTTCAACACCCCTCTCACACCAATGGACAGGTCATCAAGGCAGAAGCCAAACAGAGAAATAATGAGTCTAACAGAAGCCATGAATCAAATGGATCTAACAGATATCTATAGAACATTTCACCCAAACTAAAAAAAAAAAAAAAAAAATACCTTCTTCTCAGCACCTCATGGAACCTTCTCCAAAATTGACCATATAATTGGTCACAAAGCAAGCCTCAACAGATACAAGAAAATGGAAATAATCCCTTGTATCTTATCAGACCATCATGAATTAAAGTTGGAATTGAATAACAACAGAAATAACAGACAGCATAAACTCCTGGAAACTGAAAAACTCTCTACTCAATGACCAGTGGGTCAGGGAAGAAATAAAGAAGAAAATAAAAGACTTAAAATTCAATGAAAATGAAGGAACAACATACCCAAACCAATGGGACACTATGAAAGCAGTGCTACAAGGAAAGTTCATAGCACTAAGTGCCTTCAAAAAGAAAATTGGAGACAGCTCATATTAGCAACTTAGCAGCAGAACTGGTAGTGATAGATAAAAAAGAAGCAAACACTCCCAAGAGGAGCAGATGGCAGGAAATCATCAAATGCAGGTCTGAAATCAATAACTTAGGAACAAAAAGAACAATACAAAGAATTGATGAAACCAGGAGTTAGTTCTTTGAGAAAAATCAATAAAGCAGACAAACCCTTAGCCAAACTAAAAGGCAGAGGGGATGTATCCAAATCAACAAAATCAGAAATGAAAAGGGAGAAATAACAACAGACATCGAGGAAATCCAAAGAATCTTTAGGTTTTACTTAAAAAACTTGTAGTCCACAAAATTTGCAAACCTAAGTAAAATGAACAATTTTCTTGATAGATTCCACCTATCAAAGTTAAATTATGATCAGGTTAATGAATTAAATAGTCCTATAATCTCTAAGGAAATAGAGGCAGTCATTAAAAGTCTCCCAACCAAATAAAGCCCAGGGCCAGATGGT
This sequence comes from Lophiomys imhausi, assembly GCA_907164525.1. Taxonomy (NCBI): domain Eukaryota; kingdom Metazoa; phylum Chordata; class Mammalia; order Rodentia; family Muridae; genus Lophiomys; species Lophiomys imhausi. The sequence continues at coordinate 9,656,553 of CAJQZJ010004755.1, read as the reverse complement.
TTCAGCACAGAGTTCCACCAGACCTTCAAAGAAAAGCTAATACCAACTTAAAACTCTTCCACAAAATAAAAACAGAAGGAACGTTGGCCAACTCATTCCATGAGGCCACAGTCACCCAGATACCTAAACCACACAAAAACCCAACAAAGAAAGAAAATTTCAGATCAATTCCTCTCATGAACATAAACACGAAAATACTCAATAAAATACCTGCAAACTGAATCCAAGAATACATCAAAAGTATCATACACCATGATCAAGTAGGCTTCATCCCAGGAATGCAGGGGTGGTTCAACATATGAAAATCCATTAACGTAATCTACCATATAAACAAACTGAAAGAAAAAAATCATACGATCATCTCACTAGATGCTGAAAAAGCATTTGACAAAATCCAATACACCTTCATGTTTAAAGTCTTGGAGAGAGCTGGCATACAAGGATCATACCTAGAAATAATAAAGACAATATACAGCAATCCAGTAGCCAACATCAAATTAAATGGAGAGAAACTTAAAGCATTTCCTCTAAAATCAGGAACAAGACAAGGATGCCCACACTCCCCATATTTCTTTAATATAGTACTTGAAGTTCTAGTTAGAGCAATATGACAACTAAAGGAGATCAAGCAGATACAAATCAGAAAGGAAGAAGTCAAATTATCCCTATTTGCAGACAACATGAAAGTATACATAAGTGACACCAAAAATTCCATCAGAGAATTCCTGTAGCTGGTAGACCCTTTCATCAACATGGTTGGATACAAAATTAATTTAAAAAATCAGTAGCCCTCCTTTATACAAAAGATAAATGGGCCAAGAAAGAAATTAGGGAAACAACACCCTTCACAATAGCCACAAATAATATAAAACACCTGGGGGTAACTCTAACCAGGCAAGTGAAAGACCTGTACAGCAAGAACTTAGAGTCTTTGAAGAAAGAAATTGAAGAGGATATAAGAAGATGGAAAGATCTCCCATGTATGTGGATACGTAGGATCAACATAATAAAAATGGCCATCCTACCAAAAGCAATATACAGATTCAATGCAATTCCCACCGAAATACCAACACAATTCTTTACAGACCTTAAAAGAACAACTTTCAACTTCATATGGAAAAATTAAAAACCCAGAATAGCTAAAACAATCCTGTACAATAAAAAAACAGAGAGGATCCAAGATGGTGCCGACCATAGAACAATGCATCTGAGTAGTAGGTGAATGAGATTAGTCACTGTGGAGTGAATGTGAGGTCCCGTAGCTGACTGTGAAGCACAGACGGTGTCTGAAATCCCAAGGCAAACACTGAGACTGGTCACCAGGTAAAACAGCTCACGCAGTTCTTGGGAACACCACCCCTGAGATCAGCCAGCTCCATCATGGTCACCATGAGTGGATTCAGACCACGGCTCCAGCCACAGATCAGCGGCCCCACCTGTCTGCCTGATATACAGCCTGCACGCAGACCTGTACACCCAAGAAGGAAAAACACCCACACCACAAGAGCAAAGGTAAGTGAGATTTTTTTTTTCTGGAGTTTCCATTATGACAGCACAGTATGCACTGTAGCTGAGAGGCAGAGACCTAACCCAGTCACAAAGCAATTAGGAGCTAAGACTGACTGCAAACAGAGCCTGCAACTGTGTGTTCTCCACAAATACTGGGGTGGGTCACTCACCCTAGCACCCAAGTATGTGAGGCAGTTAGCAACAGGCACACTGAGGCCAGCACCCATCTTTGGTGGAGCTCCCTACCTGCATGGTCAACCTAGCTGCAGAACCAGAATGACTGTGTCAGTGACGGGAGAACACAGGCCCAATCACAGCTCTACCTGTCTTTCTGAGGAGACCTGCCAGCTCTCGGGTCCTCAGAGGATAGCCCCCTCCCCATTCCAATCCCCAATTGGGTCACAACCAGTTGAGGAGAGCAGCAGCCACTCTCCTCTTTGAGAGCCAGTCTATTACAGGAACCTGCCCACCATCTGGAGGTAGACACCAGGATCTCAGGATCAGCCAACCCCCAGGGCAGGGAGTTTTCCTGAGCACCAAGGTCAACTGACAAAAGAAACAAACAGACAACACCAGGGTCAATCAGATGACAAAAGGTCAGTGCAAGAACATGGTAAAAAAAAAAAAAAAAACAATAGGATGTCTCCAGATCCTAGCAATAATGCTACAGACAACTCTGCACATCCTAACACAATTGAAGCAAAGGAAAATGACCTTAATCCTATGTTTATATTAATAATAGAAGGCCTAAAGGAGGAAATCAAATACTTCAGAGAGCAACAACAAAGTACTGCAAAGGAGGTGATGGAAATGAATAAAGAGCTTAAAGGAATGGAAGACCTGAAAAGGGAAGTTGAAGCAATGAAGAAAATCCAATCCGAGACATCCATAGAACTGGAAAACCTTAAGAAAAGAATAGGAACTACAGACACTAGCATCACCAACAGAATACAAGAGATGGAAGAAAGAATTACAGGCTCAGAGGATAAAAGTGAAGAAATTGATACATCTGTCAAAGAAAATGTCAAATCTAAAAAAGCCCTGACACAAAACCTTCAGGAACTCAAGGACACAATGAAAAGACAAAATCTCAGAATAATAGGAATAGAAGAAAGAGAAGAGTCCCAGCTCCATGGACCAGAAAATATCTTCAACAACATCATTGAAGAGAATTTCCCAAATCTGAAAAAAGAAATGCCTATAACTGCACAAGAAGCTTACAGAACTCCAAATAGATTAGACCAGAAAAGAA
>CAJQZJ010004755.1:9633339-9653392 GCA_907164525.1 Lophiomys imhausi | reverse complement strand
TCCAACCCAAAGAGGTTAACTACACACAAGAAAGCACAGGAAGCAAACAGCATGCCTGAAGCAAAAACAAAAGAAGAGAAGCTCACTCACACACTATTTCCACCAACATTAAGATGGCAGGAAGTAACAATCACCAGTCATTAATATCTCTCAACATCAATGGACTCAATCCCCAATAAAAAGACACAGGCTACCAGAATGGATGCGAAAACAGAATCCCACATTCTGCTGCTTACAAGAAACACACCTCAGCAAAAAAGATAGGCATTATCTCCAAGTAAAGGGCTAGAAAAATGTATACCAAGCAAATGGACCCAAGAAAAAAGCTGGAGTGGCAATTCTAGTATGCAACAAATCAGACTTTCAACCAACATTAATCAAAAGAGATGGGGAAGGACACTACATACTCATCAAAGGAAAAATCCACCAAGATGAAATCTCAATACTGAATATCTATGCCCCAAATGTAAGACCACTCACATTCATTAAAGAAACACTACTGATGCTCAAATCCCACATTGAACCTCACACATTAATAGTGGGAGACTTCAACACACCACTCTCACCACTGGACAGATCAACAATGCAGAAACAAAACAGATAAATAATGAACCTCACAGATGTCATGAATCAAATGGACCTAATTGATATTTACAGAACATTTCACCCCAAAACAAAAGAATACACTTTCTTCTTGGTACCTCATGGAACCTTCTCCAAAATCGACCATATAGTCGGTCACAAAGCAAGCCTCAACAGATACAGGAAAATTGAAATTACGCCTTGTAACTTATCAAACCATCATGGAATAAAGCTAGACTTCAACAATAACAAAAACAACAGAGTGCTTGCAAAAACATGGAAACTGAACAACTCTCTCCTCAATGACCTCTGGGTCAGGGAAGAAATAAAAAAAGAAATTAAAGTCTTCTTAGAACTCAATGAAAATGAAGGTACAACATACCAAAACTTATGGGACACATTGAAAGCAGTGCTAAGAGGAAAGTTTATAGCACTAAGTGCCTTCAAAAAGAAACTAGAGAGTTCCCATACTAGTCACTTAAAAGCACACCTGAAAGAGCTAGAACAAAAAGAAGCAAACAGTCCCAAGAGGAGAAGATGAGAGGAAATTATCAAACCAGGACTGAAATCAACAACTTAGAAACAAAAAGAACAATACAAAGAATCGACAAAACAAGAGTTGGTTCTTTGAGAAAATCAACAACATAGACAAGCCCTTAGCTAAACTAACTAAAAGGCAGAGGGAAAATACCTAAATCAATAAAATCAGAAATGAAAAGGGGGAAATAACAACAGACATTGTGGAAATTCAAAGAATCATTAGGTACTACTTCAAAAACTTGGACTCCACAAAATTGGAAAATCTAAATGAAATGGACAATTTTCTTGATAGATTCCACCTACCAAGGTTAAATCAAGAACAAGTCAACAAATTAAACAGTCCTATAACCCTTAAAAAAATGGAAGAAGTCATTAGAAGTCTTCCAACCCAAAAAATCCCTGGCCCAGATGGTTTCAGCACAAAATTCTACCAGACATTAAAAGAAGAGCTAACACCAATATTCTTCAAACTCTTCCACAACATAGAAACAGAAGGAATACTGCCAAACACATTCTATGACACCACAGTCACCATGATACCTAAACTTCACAAAGACCCAAAGGAGAAAGAAAATTTCAGACTAATTTCCCTTATGAACATGGATGCAAAGATACTTAATAAAATACTTGCAAACCGGATCCAAGATCACATCAAAAGTATCATACAACATGATCAAGTAGGCTTCATCCTAGGGATGCAGGGGTGGTTCAACATTAGAAAATCCAACAATGTAATCCACAACATAAACAAGCTAAAAGAAAAGAACCACATGATCATCTCATTGGATGATGAAAAAGCTTTTGACAAAATACAGCAACCTTTCATGTTAAAAGTCTTAGAGAGATCAGGCATACAAGGACCATATTTAAAAATAATAAAGGCAATTTACAGCAATCCAATAGCCAACATCAAACTAAATGAAGAGAAACTTAAAGCATTTCCTCTAAAATCAGGGACAAGGCAAGGCTGCCCACTCTCTCCATATCTCTTCAACATAGTACTTGAAGTTCTAGCTAGAGCAATAAGACAACTAAAAGAGATCAAGGGGATACAAATTGGAAAGGAAGAAGTCAAAGTGTCCCTATTTGCAGATGATATGATAGTATACATAAGTGACCCCAAAAATTCCACCAGAGAACTTCTACAGCTGATAAACTCCTTCAGGAAGGTGGCTGGATACAAAATCATTTCAAAAAAATCATTAGCCCTTCTTTACACAAAAGATAAATGGGCTGAGAAAGAAATAAGGGAATCAACACCCTTCACAATAGCCACAAATAATATAAAATACCTGGGGGTAACTCTAACCAAGCAAGTGAAAGACCTGTATGATAAGAACTTCAAGTCCCTGAAGAAAGAAATTGAAGAAGATATCAGAAGATGGAAAGATCTCCTTTGTTCATGGATAGGTAGGATCAACATAATAAAAATGGCAATCTTACCAAAAGCAATATACAGATTCAATGTGATTCCTATCCAAATACCAACTCAATTTTTTACAGATCAGGAAAAAACAATTCTCAACTTCATATGGAATAACAAAAGACCCAGAATAGCTAAATCAATCATGTACAATAACAGAACATCTGGAGGTATCACCATCCCGGATTTCAAGCTGTACTACAGGGCAATAGTAATAAAAACAGCATGGTACTGGTATAGAAACAGACCAGTTGATCAATTGAATCGAATTGAAGACCCAGAAATAAACCCACACACCTACGGTCACTTAATTTTTAATAAAGAAGCCAAAAACATACAATGGAAAAAGGAAAGCATCTTCAATAAGTGGTGCTGGTCTAACTGGATGTCAACATGTAGAAGAATGCAAATAGATCCATACTTATCACCCTGTACAAAACTTAAGTCTAAGTGGATCAAGGACCTCAACATAAATCCAGACACACTAACAATAATAGAAGAGAAAGTGGGGAAAAGCCTTGAAATCATTGGCACTGGTAGCAACTTCCTGAATAGAACACCAATAGCTCAGGCACTAAAACAAACAATCAATAAATGGGACCTTATAAAATTGAAAAGCTTCTGTGAGGCAAAGGACACTGTCCTTAGAACAAAACGGCAGCCTACAGACTGGGAAAGGATCTTTACCAACCCAACATCTGACAGAGGGTTAATATCCAAAATATATAAGGAACTGAAGAAATTAACACCAAAAAAATCAAATAACCCCATCAATAAATGGGGTACAGAGCTAAACCGAGAATTCACAGAAGAGGAATCTCCAAAGGCCAAGAGGCATTTGAAGAAACGTTCAACATCTTTGGTCATCAGGGAAATGCAACTTAAAACAACTCTGAAATTGTATCTCACACCTGTCAGAATGGCTAAGATCAAAAACTCAAATGATAGCACATGCTGGCGAGGATGTGGAAAAAGAGGAACACTCCCCCATTGCTGGTGGGACTGCAAACTTGTGCAACTACTTTGGAAATCAATCTGGAGATATCTTAGAAAATTGGGAATAATTCTACCTCAAGACCCAGCCATACCCCTCTTGGGCATATACCCAAAAGATTCAAAATGAAACCACAAAGACATTGCCTCAACAATGCTCATAGCAGCTTTATTTGTAATAGCCAGAAACTGGAAGCAACCCAGATGTCCTTCAACTGAAGAATGGATAAAAAAAAAAAAAAAACCTGTGGTACATTTACACAATGGAATACTACACAGCTATCAGAAATGAGGAAATCATGCAATTCAAAACCAAATGGATGGAGCTAGAAAAGCTCATCCTAAGCGAGCTGACACAGTCCCAGAAAGATAAACATGGTATGTATTCCATTATAAATGGATATTAACCATACATCACAGGATAACTATCCTACAACCCACACACCCAAATAGATAGGAACCTGGCATATCTATCCTAGGAATAATTTTACCCACCAGAGAGTCATGGAATCTGCTGCAGGTTAGTGGAACACCATAGCCTAGATGGTGTGCCATATCAAGCCCCAGTACAAGTGAAAGCTCTTGGCCCTCACATGACAGAAGATCTCTGAGGGAGTATGATATGTGAGGGCCCACCTCATCTGAGGATAAAGAGAGTACCAAGTAGAGGAACAAGGAGGGAGGCAGGGAGGGAGGGAGGGAGGAAGGGAGGGAGAGAGAGAGAGAAGGAGAGAGAAAGGGAGAGGCCAGGATGAGAGGAGGGAGGAAACTATGTTCTAGAAGTGACTTGAGAAAACAAAATACTTTTTTAGAAAAGAGTTAATAAGCTTAAAAAATATACTAAAAATACAATATAAAAATTTCAAACTATAATTTACCAAAAGTACACTTGCCTTACTGCCATGAAAGGAAAATGGCTTTAATTTCAGATTAGAATGTTAGATTGCAGGTGGCCACATAGATTACACAAACTTGATAGCAGTTTAAAAGTTGGTTTTTTTTTTTTTGGTTTTGTTTTTTTAGATGTATAGGATATTTTCATGGTTTGGCATTAAAAAGCAGGTAACAGTTTTAAAATACTTTAAATAAATTAAAGGTTACTGCTGTTCGACCTGGTTTTCTAAACCTCCAAGAGTTGAAAAAACTTGGAGCTAAGGTAAAATACATGAAATGCGTGGTGTTAGCCAATGCCTTTAACTCCAGCAGAGACAGGAGGATAACTATAGAGTTATTTGTCTTATAAATTCTAGAGTTACAAGGAACATGGTGGTGATGGTGCACACCCTTAATCCCATCAATTGAGAAGGATACACCTTTAATCCCAACACACTAGAGACAGAAGCTGGCAGATCTCAGAGTTCAAGGTCAGCCTGACACAAAACAAGCTCTAAATAGAGAAAAACTTAGATCCAGGGGAGGTGGAGCACATCTTTAATCCCATCAATTGGGAACCACATGCCTTTGATCCCAATACTTGGAATGCAGAGACAGGTACATAGGATTTGGAAGGATTTAAGTTTAAAAGCTACTTACAAAAGGCATGCTGAAATTCAAACAAATTGTCCTTTGAGATCTCAAAATATATACACTAAAGGTTTGTTTAGCTCCAAAATATAAAAATAATTTTTCTTTAATCCGAATTGAAAGATAATACTTTATATATTGTCAAAAAACCAAATTTGCTCCAAGAAAAATATTGCCTGACCCCCCCCCCCAAAAAAAAGGTAGTGTCCCAGAGTTAGGATTAGGGCAGGGCTCTGTTCTTATCTTTCCAGGAAATTTAAAGCATCCATCCAAGAAATCCAGAGACAACTGGACAATGGAAACCTCAGAAGAAAACAGATCAGACACCAAAGAAGACAAGTAGCCCAGATGACCCAGCCTTGCAGACTTCCTCAATAGCTGTTTCCTCAAAAGTCTACAACCAGAACAACTCAAAATCGCTAAGATTGTTTAGCTCCACAGACTGCTCCAGCCAGAATTTCAGTAAAGACCTGAAGTTCAGCTTCTGTCTATGAACTTCTTAGGACATTTAAAGAGCTGAGCACAAAAGGACTGAACATCAGATGATTCTATTAACACTTTTAACCATTTTTCCATTCTTAGTTGGGCCCCAAACAGGTTTACTACATCCGAAATCAGCAGGAAGTCATTTTAAGAGAGTGATGTCCCATCCCCAGAAGGTGGGGAGGGTGTTTTTGCCCTCTTTGGTCATTTGATGGATAATAGAAAATCTTGTTATTTAGGGGAAGAGATTACAAGCTGTTAAATAGTCTTGTTAAATAGGTTTTGGAGGTTAGACCCAGCGACTTCTCTCTTTTTCTTTTCTGTATCCTTCTTTCTCTCCTATGTAGGAATAAACAGACTTGAGAAAAAATGGGACATAGATATAATCTAGGAAAGATCAAGAAAAAATGACAGATTATTGAATATGCCCTTATACCTTTGTATATTGATACAAAATTAATATTATATTTGGCTAAATTGATATTTATCTTGGTATATTAATGCAAAATTAAGATTGTATTGGGCTACATAGGTATTGATCTTTGTATATTGATACAAAATTAATATTATATTTGGCCACAATGGTATTGACCCTTATGTATTGATGCAAAATTAAGATTGTATTGGGCTACATAGGTATTGATCTTTGTATATTGATACAAAATTAATATTATATTTGGCCACATTGATATTGATCTTTGTATATTGATACCAAATTAAGGGTAACACTTTTTAAAGGTATTGTACCTAGTAATGCTTAAAAATAAAATGTGAAGTTTCGGCCTTTTGCTACCAACTGTCATACACTGTTTAGGATAATTAAGAAATGCAAACTAATAGTCATTCAAGCTTGTCACTTTGTTAGGTACTATGACAGTCTATCACAGTTATTTTCTAAGTTAATCAGAAATCAAGTTCCTAAGAGACAAGCAACATTTGCTTATCTAAATATAAGATAGATAGGGCATCTTCAAAAACCTCAAGAGATCTGCAGAATATGGCATTCAAAGATGTTTTCTTAACTTAATATTTTTTATATTGAACAAGTCAGCTCCTGACGGCACCCCCTACTCTACTCCAAGTAGAAGATGAGCATCAAAGAATCTCCAGTGGGAGATGGTTGAATTAGTGGAAAACCTATCTCTTGGCAAGAAAAACCCCTTGCTTCAACTGTAGACAGACTGCTGTCCAAAAAGGACAAAACTTGGAAGCAGGTAAGTCAACAGCCTAGCTCTGCCAAGACAGGGTAGGCAAATCCTTCATAATTCCTCCTCTACAATCAATGTCTGTTAGAGAAACGTGGCCAAACATCTGACGATTGATGCTGTAATGTATTGAGAGAAAATGGGAACTGTCCAGGCAGCCACTGGTATGTTATTTCTTAGTTTTGGAAGCTGCAGGCCCTGTACTTCCTATAAAATCAGATATATTTATCCCTCTCAGGTCTCTGAGGTGGTTGAAAAATAGATAACTAGAGTCTCATAGTTAAATTTTGAGTTGTTTAGGAATCAAGAGGGTGTTCTGAATCTAAGAAGATGTTTTTAAAATTGTGATGCAAGTGAGTATGAAAGCTGAGTTAGATACAGAACTTTAAACTCATGGAGATGGTTAGATAGCAGAATGTTATAGTCAGGTGCCAAATACATATGGACTGGACATGGGGAATGTGTGCTAAACCATATAACTCTCATAATTGTGGCCTATTTATTTCTGTTGTTTTGTATTATATTTACTGTTATAAGAGAAAGAACCATTTGTTGGACTGTTGGGGGAAAAAGATATACCTTAAACCAAAAAAAGGGGGGGGGGAAGAGAATGGGGGGTTGTTGAGGGGGAAGAGGGTAGGAGGGTGGGACTGGAGGTGGGAGTAGGGAGGGGATTGTGATTGAGATGTAACTTGAAGAAATAAAAAATAAATTATACAAAAAGAAAAAAAAAACATCTGGAGGTATCACCATCCCTGATTTCAAGCTATACTACAGAGCAATAGGAATAATAACAGTGTGGTACTGGTACAGAAACAGACCAGCTGATCACTGGAATTGAATGGAAGACCCAGAAATAAACCCACACACCTATGGTCACTTAATTTTTAACAAAGAAGCCATAACCATACAATGGAAAAAGGACAGCGTCTTCAACAAATGGTTCTGGTCTAACTGGATGTCAACATGTAGAAGAATGCAAATATACTCATATTTATCATCTTGCACAAAACTTAAGTTCAAGTGGATCAATGACCTTAACATAAAACTGAACACACTATATCTAGTAAAAGAGAAAGTGGGGAAAAGCCTTGAACTCATTAGCACAGGTGACAACATCCTGAACAAAAGACGAATAGCTCAGGCCCTAAGACCAATAATCAATAAATAGGACCTTATGAAACTGAAAAGCTTCTGTAAGGCAAAAGACAGTCATTAGAACAAAATGGCAACCTACAGATTGGGAAAAGATCTTCACCAACCCCACATCCAACAAAGGGCTAATATCCAAAATTTATAAAGAACTCAAAAAAGTAAACACCAAGAAATTAAGTAACCCAATAAAAAGTGGGGTACAGAGTTAAACCAAGAATTCACAAGAGGAATCTCAAATGGCCCTGAGAAACTTGAAGAATGCTCAACAGCCTTAATCATCAGAGAAATGTAACTCAATATGACTCTGAGATTCCATCTCACCCCTGTGAGAATGGCTAAGATCAAAAACTCAAAAGACAATACATGCTGTCAAGGTTGTGGAGAAAAGGGAATACTCCTCCATTGCTGCTGGTGGAGTGCAAACTTGTACAACACTATGGAAATCAGTCTGGTGATATCTTAGAAGACTTGGAATAACTTTACCTCAATACCCAGTCATACCACTCCTGGGCATCTATCCAAAAGATTCCTCACCAAGCCACAAAGACATCTCTTCAACTATGTTCATAGCAGCTTTATTTGTAATAGCTGGAACTGGAAACAACACAGATGTCCTTCAACTGAAGAATGGATAAAAGAAACTGTGGTACATTTGCACAATGGAATATTACTCATCAGAAACAAGGAAATCATACAATTTGCAGCCAATGGATGGAACTAGAAAAAATCATCATGAATGAGCTAACTCAGACTCAGAAAGATACACATGGCATAATTCATTCACTTATAACTGGATTTCAGTCATTATAGTAAAGGATAACCATCCTACAATCAATAGACCCAAAGGAACAGGAACATGGACTTGGTTACCTGTTAGTGGGACACTCCACCCACTAACAGGAACTGTCATGTATGCCTACTGTGAAAGAGGAAGTTCTTAGTCCTCATGTGACTAATGAACTGAGGGGGGCTGATACATGGAGACACCCCATACCAGAGGGGTGGGAGGGTAGGACTGGGAGGGAGATGTTGGGAGGGGGCAGTAATGGAGACGTAACTTGAAGTAATAAACAAATGTTTAAAAAACAAACAAACAAATAGTAGCCATCACACCAAGCATTGTTATAGTGGATTCTGGGGATCAAACTCAGGACCTAATGCTTATGAGGTAAGTATTTTCCCAATGGGGCTACCTCCCTAACCCCTTTGCTTTTTATGTACTGCAATACCATAAGCACTTTTGCCAAGTTACAAGGAGAAGGAAGAAAGACTCTAATCCATTCTGGTATAACCATGGAAATGTCTAAAAATTATCAAGGAGAGGTAGCCAGATGTCAGGGTGAGTTATGATTCATGGCAGCATGGTCCTGATCTGGCCTGAGATCCATCTCCTAAGAAGGCCACATCTGGATATCGAGAGTCTTTCCTGCTTCAGCTGAGGGTACAGATGTTGGCTGGTATCTCAACAGCATCTCACTCTGGACTGCATTCTTAGCAGCAGAAAGTGAAGAGTGTTGCTCTGTGTTGGCCTCATGAGGTGCCTACTTCCAGTCATTAAGTTATTAGCCATAACTAGGGATTTAGGATTAAGGCTAGCATCCCTCAAGCTACCAGGCTGGGTACTGTATTCTCATGCATTTCCAAGGGATGGAGTAGCAATCCTCATTGACTGAATAACTTGAACAAGGGGCAGAGGAGATGGCTCAGGAGATAAAGCACTTGCTCTGTAATTATAAGGGCAAGAGTTTGGACCCTCAGTACCCACAGGAATATGGTGCAAACAGAGCAACCCATCTGTAATTCTACCCCCCACTAAGGTGGAGACAGGGAATCTCTGCAGCAAGCTGGATAGCTAGACTAGATGTGTGGGCAGGCTCTGTGTTCAATTAAAAGCCCTTGCCTTAATTAATTAGGAGGAGCATGATCAAGGAATATTTCTGATGTCAGCCTCAGCTGGCCTACACATACACACACACACACACACACACACACACACACAACACCACAAAGAGGCACCTGTAAAAAACAAATAAAACAACTTGAACAACTTCTCCCAGGTCTAGCCATAACCTCATACCTGCCACTACCTACAGGTTCCTTCTATGCCACATCCAACCTCTCCATACAGTCATTTTTTTCCACCCCAACCTGTTCTGTCTACATCAGACTTAGAACTAACAAAAGAAGCCTGTATACCCACATCTCATTGTAAAAATACCAGCAATATGAAAGATTAAACCAGTATCTTCTCTCCAAAACCTACCAGTCCTGTAGAAATGTTCATCAGTAAGAATTACTTAGATGAACCTCAGGACACAGAATTAAAAAAAAAAACCCACAAACTTTATCAAAGGACTCAAGGGGTTTAAAGAAGACACAAAGGAACTCAACAAAATTATAAAGAAGAGACTTCAGGTCAATAAATGCATGGGTGATGCCCAAGAAAACACAAATGTAAGGCTGATTAAATGGCAAAGATGATCTAGGACTTGAGTTCAAATAAGTTAGAAACATGTAATTTGAACTCAAGCATAGATGAAGACGGAACTGAAAAATCCTATAACTCAACTAGAAAACTCATAGAAAAACCTTGCAAGTAGTGTGAATCAAATGGAAGATAGATTATCAGGATTCAAAAACAAATAATCTAGACCAAATGAGGAAAGACTACAAAAAAATCCTTACAATAAGAAACAAACAGGAAATGTGGGACATCATGAGCAACAACAAAAAAAAATCCTAAACAAACCCTTCAAATTACAGGCATAGATGAAGGAGAAGAATCCCAGTCAATGCCATAGAAGAAAACTCCCCAAAACTAAGGAAAGACACAACAATACAGATACAAGAAGCACAAAGAACACCAAATAGACAAGACCAGAAAATAAAATCCTTGTGGTATCTTAGTTGAAACACTAAGTATACATAACAAAGAAAGTGTATCGAAGCTGCAAGAGGAAAAAAACCTAAGTTCCATATAAAGAAAAACCCATCAGAATAACAGCTGATTTCTCATTGGACAGTTTGAAAGCCAGAAGAGCCTGGAGGAATGTATTCTCCAGCCTAAAAGACTATGATGGTCAGCTTATACTAACATACCCAGCAAAACTATCCACTGTGATTAAAGAAGAAAGAAAACATTTCCATGACATAAACAGCCCTAAAAATTTATATTCAAAAAACCAAACCTAAAGAAAACACAGAAACAAAAACCTACAGAAAGTATAGGAATCAAACTCAAAGAAATACAGAAAGCATAATTGAAGGGGAAAGAAAATTTTTCCATGACATAAACAGTCTAAAAAAAAAGATCCCATAAACAAAATCCAAAGAAAATATAGGAATGAACTCAGCAAAGAGACCATGGAAAGAAATATGAACCCATAATTATTAAATTACAAAGTGCTGCTGAGAACACAAACACCACCACCAAACAACATAGACAGTTATAATTAACACACACACACATTAATAAAACCTTAAATATCAATGGCCTCAATTCTCCAGTAAAAAGACATAGACTGAGTGAAAGGATAAAGAAACAAGTTTTCTCTATTTGTTATCTATAAAAATAAAAATAAAAACCTCATCTTAGCTTTAAAGATAGGTACTACCTTGAAGTAAAAGAATGAATAAAAGTATTTCAATACATAGGACCAGAAAGCAAGCAGCAATCACTATCCTATAATCTGATTAAATAGACTTCAAACTAAAACTAATAAGAAGAGATTTTTAAAAAAGGACACTTCAATACCATTGTGGCCAAATATAATCTTAATTTTGTATCAATATACAAAGATCAATACTGATGTAGCCCAATACAATCTTAATTTTTCATTAATACACAAAGATCGATACCAATTTATCCAAATATATTAATATTGTGTCAATATACAAAGGTATAAGGGCATATTCAATAATCTGTCCTTTTTTCTTGATCTTTCCTATCTTATGTCTATGTCCCATTTTTCCTCAAGTCTGTTCACTCCTACATAGGAGAGAAAGAGGATACAGAAAAGAAAAAAAGAGAGAAGTCCCTGGGTCTAACCTCCAAAACCCATTTAACAAGATTTTTTATTATCTATCATATGACCAAAGTGGGGAAAAACACCCTCCCCACCTTCTGGGGTAGGCAAGTCCTTCATAATTCCTACTCTACAATCAGTGTCTGTCAGAGAAACGGGGCCAAACAGCTGAAGATCGATGTTGTAATGTATGGAGAGAAAATGGGAACTGCCCAGGCAGCTACTGATATGTCATTTCTTAGTTTTGGAAGCTGCCAGCCCTGCACTTCCTATATAATCAGATATATTTATCCCTCTCAGGTCTCAGAGGTGATTGAAGAATAGATAGCTAGAGTCTCATAGTTAAATTTTGAGTTGTTTAGGAATCAAGAGGGTGTTCTGGATCTGAGAAGATGTTTTTAAAATTGTGATGCAAGTTAGTATGAAAGCTGAGTTAGATATAGAACTTTAAACTCATGGAGATGGTTAGATAGTTGAATATTAAAGTCAGGTGTCAAATACATATGAAGTGGACATTGGGAATGTATGCTAAGCTCTCATAATTGTGGCCTATTTATTTCTGTTGTTTTATATTGTATTTATTGTTATAAGAGAAAGAACCATTTGTTGGACTGAAAGGGGGAGCTGTTGGGAGGAAAAAGATATACCTTAAACTAAAAAAAAAAAAAAAAAAAGGGAAGAGGATGGAGAGGATGGGGGGGGTTGAGGGGAAAAGGGGGGAGAGTGGGACTGGAGGGGGGAGTAGGGAGGGAATTGTGATTGAGATGTAACTTGAAGAAATAAAAAATAAACTAAAAAAAAGTTAAAAAAAGGACACTTCATGCTAGCCAAAGGAACAGTGATCCAAGAAGACATCTCTGACACACACACACAAACAAAACGCTGAGGTACCTAACTTTTTTTTAAAATGTATTACTGGATTTAAAGACACAGAAAAACATCAATCCACAAACTGTGGGCTATTTTAATACTCTACTTTCTACCTTTCTAGAAAGTTTGTCTGAACACAAAATAAACAAAGAAACATCAGAATTAACTGACATTATGCATCAAATGGACCTAACAGATATCTAGAGAATTACATCCAAACACCAAAGAATAAAACATTCTACTCAGAAACACAGAAAAGCTTTTCTAAAACAGATCATATCCTGGAACAGCAACAACAACAACAACAAAATCTTTACAGATGTAAAAGGATTGAAATAATTCCTTGTATCCTGTCTGGCCACAATGCAATAAAACTTGAAATTTACAGCAAACAAATCTCTAGTAAATACACAAAAGCATGAAGATTAAACAACTTATTACTGAATGGCAAATAGGTCAAGGAAGAAGTTAAGAAATAAATAAAAAAACTTCCTGGAACTGCATGAAAATGAAAACACAACACAACAAAACAACTGGAACCTATTAAGATACAGTCTTGTAAGTGAAATTCACAGCTCTAAGTGTCTACATTAAAAAAAAATCAGAAAGAGCACAAATAAATTACTTAATCGTGCAACTCAAAAATTGGAAAAACAAGAACAAATTAAATTCAAACCCAGTTGACAGCAAGATTTAACAAAAACTGGAACAGCAGAAATCAATGGGATAGAAACAAAACAATACAAAGAATCAATATTATTAGAGCTTCCCTTTTTAGAAGATTAACAAGATTGAGAAATATTTGGCCCAACTAACCAAAAGAAAGAAAAGACCAGAATTAACAGAATCTGAAATGAACAAGGAAACGTATAACAGACACTAAAGAAATTCAGATTATCATACAGAAATATTTTAAAATCCTGCATTACACTTAACCAAGTAAGTGAAGGACCTCTCCAATGACAACTTTAAATTTCTGAAGAAAAAGACAGACACTAGAAAATGGAAACATCCCATGCTCATGGATTGGTAGAATCAATAGTGTGAAAATGGCCTTTTTACCAAAAGTTACTGACCTACTTAATGCAATCCAAATCAATACTCCCTCTCACTCATCACAGAAATAGAAAACCTATTCTAAAATTCATATGGAAACACAAAAACACAGGATATACAAAACAATCATGGACAAAAAAATTCCTGTATTTTTTAACATTTATTTATTTCTTCAAGTTACATCACAATCATATTCTCCCCTCTTGCCCCTCCCAGTCCCACCCTTCTACCCTCTTCTCCCTCACCCTCCTATCTGCTCTTTTTAAATTTAAGGTGTATGTATCTTCCCCCCCCCCAACAGCTTTCCCTTTTAGTGCAATAAAAGACTCTTTTTCTTATAACAATAAATACAATACAAAACAATAAGAACAATTAGGCCACAATTATGAAAATTATAAGGTATAACCTACATTCTCAATTTCCAGTCCATACGTAATTGGCAACTGATATTAACATTCTATTACCTATCTATCTTGATGAGTTTGAAGTTCTATACCTAACTCAGTTTCCATCCTAACTTGCATTATCAACTTAAAAACATCTTATTAGACCTAGAACATCCTTTTAATTCCTAAACAACTTAAAAGTATTTTAAATTTTTTTTTTTTTGTTTTTTCGAGACAGGGTTTCTCTGAATATCTCTGGCTGTCCTGGACTCGCTTTGTAGACCAGGCTGGCCTCGAACTCACAAAGATCCGCCTGCCTCTGCCTCCCAAGTGCTGGGATTAAAGGCGTGCGCCACCACCGCCCGGCTTAAAATATTTTATTTTTGAATAATACATATTTTAAAATTAAATATTTTAAAATCTGTTAAGGTGGAAGGCCTAAAATAAATGGATGAACTTCCAGATTCATCAAACCACCAAAATTAAATCAAGAAGAAGTCAACAACCTAAATAGACCTACAATAAATGAGACAGAAATAGTCATTTTTTTTTAAAAGTCCAGAGAAAAAACAGTATGGTACTCGCACAAACACAGTCATGTAGGCCAATGGAATAAAATCAAAGACCCAAACATGAGCACATATTACTTCAGTCACTTATTATCTTTTTATTATTATTTTGTTATCTTTGACAAAGATAACAAAAACATAGGCTGGAGAAGAAAAAGCACCTTCAACAAATCACAAACAAAGAATCAAAGAAACAAATGACCCATTCAGAAAATGGGCCTGATACCTGAACAGAGAGTTCTCAAAAGAAAACATGGCTAAGAAACATCTTTTAAAATGTTCAGCATCCCTATCAATTAAGAAAATGCAAATTAAAATAAAGTAAATTTGAAATTCCATCATCTCCCAGTCAGAAGGCCAATGTTGTCAAAAAACAATCACCAGCAAATACTGGAGGGAGTGTGATGACAAAGGAACCCTTATCCACTACTGGTGGGATTGCAAATTGTTGTAGTCACTATGGAAATCAGATGGGAGAATTCTCAAAAAGCTGAAAAACAAAGCTATCATATGACTCACCTAATGCCATTCCTTGGCTCAACGGAGTGCCTAAAGGACTCATCATCCTATTCTATAGGTCCTTGCTCAGTCATGTTCATTGCTGCCCTATTTAGAATAGCTAGGAAATGAAAACTATCTAAATTTCCTTCAACTGATGAATGGATATAGAAAATGTGGTACATACACACTATGGAATACTATCCAGCTGTAAAGAAAAATAAAATCATGAAAGTCGCAGGTAAATGGACAGAACTAGAAAAGATCCTAGTGAATGATGTAACCCAGACCTAGAAAGACAAACGTTGGCTGTTCTCTCACTGGAGACTCCCAGCTCCAACCCTTTAGATGTGAGTACATAATTTATAACAACTACATAAGCCAGGAAAGTTAAAAGGGACTGTTGTCAGGATAGGGCAGTTGGGGAACAATAGAAGAGGACTAGCAGGTATAAGAGATCAGGGATATGAGAAAGGAGGGGCTCTAGTTAGGGAGGAGGAAGATAAATACAAAAGAAGGAGGGAGGAGAGTAGAATAACACTAAGGATGTATGAAAAGACATAAGGAACTATATGAATAATTGACCCTTTCATAACTATCATACAGGTAAATCTGTGTATAAATATGCATATGTAGTTTAAATAAAAATATTTCAACTGAACTGACAACACTCCCTCAAAAAACCAAAAACTACTATCAGACATGAAAAGTCCTCTTTTGAGTTGTTGGTCAGGAGTGATCCAGAGTCTCCTCAAACACACAAGCTATTTCTATTGTCCTTGGCTTGCCACCAGAGATTGAAGAAAACCTCCTATCGCTGAAAACACCATGTAATTCAGAAACAGGGCACAATAGCCCCTTAATCTGTAACTATCTGAATGTCCCCTCCCTGAGGACTAGCTTTTACAGTGCCAGAAGGAGCCATGAAACTTCCAAAAGAGGGAAGCAACCAACTTGAAAATGTGGTACATACACACTATGGAATACTATCCAGCTGTAAAGAAAAATAAAATCATGAAAGTTGCAGGTAAATGCACAGAACTAGAAAAGATCCTAGTGAATGAGGTAACCCAGACCTAAGAAGACAAACATTGGATTTTGTCCTACCAACAGTCCTACCCAGCTATGACCACATCACCAACTAGAATGGCACAATAATCCTAAGAGTTATTATATTATTATATTATTTTATATTGTATTGTATTTGTTATTAGTGGTATATATACCTTGGTAGTAACCAACAGTTCTCTAATTGGACTTATGATCCTCTCAACAAGAAGGATACCATGCTTTAACTACTCAATGCTAGTGAAGTCAGTTTCAGGAGGAGAATCTACAACCACTAATTCATTAAACTAGCATAATCCCTAACAACAGTCTATAAATAGCTTTCCTTAAACTCACAGATAAGTGTAGTCCTCACCCTTTATCAAGGAATCTTCTCTTTGGAACAGACAGAGACCACTACAGACAACCACGGTCAATCAAAATGCAGAGCTGTGGAGCCCAAGCTCAATGAATACATCTACAAAACACTCTTACACCTGAGGCTCAGGGAACATTTCAAAAGGGGGTGAAAAGACTGTAAGAGTTGGAGGAGCAAGGAGTTTCATAGAAGACTGTGCCACTAAGTGATATCAGGAGCTACACTCATAAAGTCTCACCAATGTGACTGTCTAAACATGAGCTGAAGAGGGAAAACGGCAACAGACATCCCAAGGTGGAGGAGGGTAAAGCCCAGGAAGCCTTAAGATGCTCACACACACACACACACACAAACAAACAAACAAACAAAAAAACTACAGGCAACTATGGAATGCTCAATATGGGAGAATTAGTCTTCCCCAGGGAAGAACATACCAATTGGTTATCTAATACCAAAAAGTCAACCCTGTAAACATACATATGAGTAACAGTATACAACTGAACAGGATATATATACATACATACATACATATACATACATACATACATATGTGTGTGCAATAACAATTGACGAAAAAAGAGGCCATGAGTTTGAAAAAGACCAATGGAAGGATTTAGAGGAAGGAAGGGGAAGCAAGAAATTATGTAATAATATTGTACTCTCAAAAATAAAAGAAAAAAATAGCCTGAACAAGAAGAGAGATGGTATCTATTTGTAGCACCTACTGATCTATGTAAATGTTGATTTCATGTAGTTGCATTACTCATGTGTCTGTCTTGTTTAACAGGTGTATGGTCATAAGGAAAGAGAGGTTATCTCTGCACCTAGCATGCTTGTCAGTACATGATGGAATAAATGTATGTTTATGCAGAAAGTAAGGACTTTGGCCAATGCTAAAAGACTCTGTACAGTGTATAAAATCCATTCCCACTCATCGAGTTTAGCAGCAGAAGGCTGGAGAGCAGGGCAGAACTTACTCTGACTATGAGTCTCAAAATCAAGACCATATAAATCAAAGCAAGTCTGGCTAAATTCAGTCACAAAATTGTGTCAGTAAGTTCTACTTAAAGCGCTAGTCTTCCAATCTGTAGGTTGCTGTTTTGTACGAATGATAGTGTCCTTTGCCTTACAGAAGCTTTTCAGTTTCAAGAGGTCCCATTTATTGACTGTTGGTCTTAGAGCCTGAGCTATTGGTGTTCAGGAAGTTGTTACCTGTGCCAATGAGTTCAAGGCTCTTCCCCACTTTCTCTTCTATTAGATTTAGTGTGTCAGGCTTTATGTTGAGGTCTTTGATCCACTTGGACTTAAGTTTTGTACAAGGTGATAAATGTGGGTCTTTTATTTCATTCTTTTACAAGCTGACATCCAGTTAGACCAGCACCATTTGTTGAAGATGCTGTCCTTTTCTCATTGTATGGTTTTGGCTTCTTTGTCAAAAATTAGTGACCATAGGTGTGTGGGTTCATTGATCAACTGGTCTGTTTCTATACAAGTACCATGCTGTTTTTAATTACTATTGCTCTGTAGTATAGCTTGAAATCAGGGATGGTGATACCTCCAGATTTTTTTTATTGTACAGGATTGATTTAGTTATTCTGGGTTTTTGTTATTCCATATGAAGTTGAGAATTGTTTTTTCCAGGTGTGTAAAGAATTGTGTTGGTATTTTGATAAGAATCTAAATATTGCTTTTGGTAGGATGGGGCCATTTTTATTATGTTGATCCTACCTACATCTGACAGAGGGCTAATATCCATAATTTACAAAGAACTCAAGAAACTTCATGCCAAGACACCAAATAATCCAATCAAAACATGGGGAACAGAGCTAAACAGAGAATTCACAAAAGAGGAATCTCAAATGGCTCTGAGACACTTGAAGTAATGCTCAACATCCTTAATCATCAGAGAAATGCAATTCAAGATGACTCTGAGATTCCATCTCACACCTGTCAGAATGGCTAAGATAAAAAATTCAAATGACAGCAAATGCTGGCGAGGTTGTGGAGAAAGGGAAACACTCCTCCATTGCTGG
The DNA here is from genome assembly GCA_907164525.1 of Lophiomys imhausi. Classification (NCBI taxonomy): domain Eukaryota; kingdom Metazoa; phylum Chordata; class Mammalia; order Rodentia; family Muridae; genus Lophiomys; species Lophiomys imhausi. The sequence goes on along the minus strand of CAJQZJ010004755.1, from coordinate 9,634,624 downwards.
TAAAAGTGCAAACTTGTACAATCACTATGGAAATCAGTCTGGCCGATATCTTAGAAAACTTGAAATAGCTCTACCTCAAGACCCAGCCATACCACTTCTGGGTATACATCTAAATGATTCCTCACCGAACCACAAGGACATCTCCTCTTCTATGTTCATAGCAGCTTTATTTGTAATAGAAACTGGAAACAACTCAGATGTCCCTCAACCGAAGAATGGATTAAAAAAAAAATCTGTGGTACATTTACACAATGGAATACTACTCAGTCATCAGAAACAAGGAAATCATGCAATTTGCAGCCAAATGGATGGAAGTAGAAATGCTTATCCTGAGTGAGCTAACTCAGACCCAGAAAGATAACACATGGCATCTATTCACTTATAATTGGATTTTAGCCATATAGTACAGGATAACTATCTTACAACCAACACACCAAAAGGAACAGGAACATAGACTTTGTTACCTGTTATTGGGACACTTTGCCCTAATGGTGTTGCCATGTAGGCCTCCAGTGCAAGAGGAAGCTCTTAACACTCATATGACTGCTGAACTATTGGGGGCTGATATGTAGGGGTACTCCACACTGGAGGAGCAGGACAGGAGGGAGAGGTGGGAGAAGGTGGGAGGGTAGGACTGGGAGGGGTAAAAAGAAGGCACTGTGATGGAGATGTAACTTGAAATAATAAGTAAACATTAAAAAAAAAAAAAAGCTCCTGTCTTCCTGCCTGGCTATGTCAAGGCTCGAATGTGGCATTTTAGACCCAGTGTGTTTTGAAGGTGATTTTGGGGGCTGCAATTGACACTCTTAGGTGTAACTTTTCCCTAGAAGCTTATGGACTCCTCATCACAGAGCCCTTTAGGTCAGAGTTTGGGTCTGGGGAGATGCTCGGATACACCTGTAGAAGCATAAGCACTTTGAACTGAATATATTTACTCTTCATTACCCATGCAAGGAGAAGAGGAAGGAAAGGAGGAGGAGAAAGAGGGAAGGATGGCTGTGGGCAAGGGCAGGAGTGAGGCAGAGATGATAAGCCTGGAGGTTGTGTCATGTGTTTTTAATCCCACCACTAGGATGGTACAGATGGGCAGAGAGATGGACCCTGGAGCTTCCTGACCAGCCAGTCAGTCTAGTTGAATTGGAACGTTTGATGTCAGTGAGATACCCTTTCTCAAAAATCAAGGTAGACAGGATCCTGAGGAACTATACCCAAGGCTAACCTCTAACTTCTACATGTAGCACACACACACACACACACACACACACACACACACACACACACACAC
>CAJQZJ010004755.1:9565506-9633329 GCA_907164525.1 Lophiomys imhausi | reverse complement strand
CACACACACACACACACACACACACACACACACACACACACACACACACATGCACCTGTACACACATTCACACACACATACACACACAATTCCAACATACTCACCACTCACAAACATCCCTGCATCTCTGAAGGACAATGCTTGAAAGATCCTCTGAGGCCCCAGCAACACCAGAGTTCATTCTGCTAAAGATTAATCTAGAATGCAATATTTGGACAGGTGAGTCTGGGCAGTTGCTTCCTGCACACTAGCCATTTTTGCCCTCTCTCTGCTGTGGCTCTGATTTTCCTCAACTTGTTCTTGGCTCATGAATGCCAACCTCTCCCATTCATCCCACTGCAGTGGTCTGTCCAGAGTGGCTTGGTTTCAGGGTTTTGCTTTGTTTGTTTGTTTTTCTGGTTTGTTTTCTTTTTCTTTTTTAAGAAATACAAGCTTTGACTTTGTGCTTCCATGGCACAGGCTAGGGCAGCTGCTGATACCATGCCACAGAATTTAAGAGTCTGGCCATCCAGAGAGTTCCATCTGACCCACAGACAGGACCAGACATGGCTACAGTCCTCACTTACGTGGTCAAAAGTGAGCTAGGAACGGTAACCAAAACTAAGCCTAAGGTTCAGTCTCCTTAAGGCCTCTAGTTATTCATCTTTAGGCATGACTACCAGAGTGTACTAGGGCAAGTGGCCCAGGCAGCCAGGGAAGCCAGAGAGGGGCTAGCTGTCAGCAGACATTAGCTGAGGCCAGGAGCAAGATCTTCAGTCTGGACTGTGGAGAAATAGAAAGGATCCACTGTGGACTTGCCCTGATGTATCTGAACTGAGAAACTTAAGAGCTGTCTGTGGAAATGACTAGAAGCTTGCACTCAAGTCCAGCCTACAGAAGGAAGGATGCAAGAGCAGCAAGCACCTGGGGACAGGCTTGTCCTCTCTGTGCAGATGTAAGTCTGGGAGAGACAAAGCCCACAGTCCAGGCTTCTGTGTGTTTGTTAGCTCCAAGCAGCTCCAGGCTGGAACTTCCCACAGAAGCAGCAATAAAATAAACTTATATGCAAAATGCATTGGGTCAACCTTGAGTGTTGTCCTCAGGCTCTCTGTCACATCTTCTGGATCAATACGTCCCTGTGACCCAGCTGGATTCATTTAAATATAACAACAGTGGCTTCCTGGAGCCAGTTTTCTAGGTCAAAAGTGATTTTCAAGACGTTTAGGGCACGTTGTCATTGGAATATAATTTTACAGGCTCAAATTAGCAGCTACCAGAGTCTATGGAAAAGTGTTTCTCTTTAAGTAAACTTCCTTTCCTTTAAGACCTCAGGGAAAAATAACAACTCAAAAGACATTTTTTTTTCATTCTACAGTAAAGATTTTTATTGCGAACCTCACTTGCTGGGTGTGCACTCTTGCAAGGGGTGCTGAGCACCTTATCACAATCCTATCTGGCAGGCTGGTTGCTATGGAAGAAAAGAGTGTTTTCCATTTTGTTCAGAGTTTGCCCAGCCCATGTTCTAGGAGATAAAGGCTGGGGACAATGAAACTCACCCTGCTTGAGAGGATAAGATAAGAGCAAAACATTCTAGCAGTTTCCCCAGATCCTCCTGTGAAACATGCCAAGCCCAGACATTTGACAATACCAAGTTCAAAATCCATGCTACATGTAAGGATCTTCCACACCCTTTAAATGTCTCATCACTTGCTGCCTCCCTGGCCCACTTCTCTTTTCTTAGCTCACTCACACTGTCTCCATCCTTCTAGGATCCCTGCTTTGAATGCAGCCTCAGCATTGATAGGGAGGCAGGGGCCCTTGGATGACTTGCTCTGGAGCTTACCTGTAAATGTGCCCAACTCAGACCTTATTAGGAACACTAACGTCAGTGTGAAGGATAAGGTCACAGTGCTCCGATGTCTCTGGCAGGGTACAAACATTCAGATGTCATTCTCAAACCCAGAGCACAAACGTCTGCACTGCACTTAACACAAACCTGGTAGCTTCCTCCATGTTTACACTCTTGCTGTGCTGGAGGGTGGGGAGATGCTCATTATTTCATTGTTCCTATGGCAAGGCTTTTGGGTGAGTTACAAGAACATACTACAGAGCATGAACAAGCTAATAAATTATATTCTGCCTTAAATTATAGAAGGTAAAATCATCACCCTGTCATTTTTTTCTTCCCTCCCTCCTCTTCCCACGCTCTCCCTTCCCTGCCTTTCCTTCCCTTCCTCCTTCCCTTCTTCCTTTGTCTTTTCTTTTAGTTTGGGAGACAGAGCCTCATATATGTCAGTCTGCCCTCAGTTCATACACACTGGGAATGCAGCTGTGCACCACCATGCCCCACTGCATTAGCGCTTATACACAAGGATATAGTTATTATTAAATCACTGCATTAGCACTTATACACAAGGATACAAGGATATCGTTATTATTAAATCAGAGAACTGTGATCCAAGACAGTCTCCTCCCAGCTAATTCCGGGAAATCACAGAATAGGACTCCTTAACAATCCAAGACAAGAAAATCACCTAGGAGGCAGATGCACTCTCAGCAAGCTGGAAGCAGATGCTATAAATAGAAAGCAAGAAGAAGATCCTGGGAGGAAAGGAAGCAGCCTCAAATAGTCCCTCTTTGTTATCCAATGCTATAAAAGCCAAGTATAGATGGAAAGGCGTTGCTACCAGACAGCCTTGCCGGAAAAGACTCCATGCCTCAGACACACTTGGTCCAGACTAAGAAATTAAAATAATTATATAATCTATCTTCTTCTTACCCCAGTCTAAATCTACTTTCTTTATATGAATAGCGTATTGGTCCTGATTTTACTCTTCCTTGAGCCAAGTGTCCTCAGATGTGAACATCTGTACACACTCCCTTTCCTGTGGCATGGTACACACACAGAGACAGGATCCCCAATCCAGCTGTTAATAGATTATGTGATACAACCCCAGGAAACAATGCCTTGTAAGAGGTCAACAAATAATTGTTTTGACAATCTTTTATTATAAAAATACAACACTATCCTGCTGTAATCCTAACTCTCGGGAGCTGTTGACAGGTGGATCATAAATTTGAGAATTTTTCTCCTAAGAGAGTCAATAATAAAACAAGTGAATGAATAAATAAATAAAATTAACAAATAAAAGTACACATGAGAATACACTGTTACAATGTGATAGTGGAGATTTTTTTTTTTATATCACTGATTTGTTAAGTAGAAACAAATTATTCCAGTGGAGAGAGAATTAAGACCACAGTGTCAACCCTGGGTCTGTGGAGTGAGTATCTCATGAGCTAGGGGCTACCTCTGACAAATGTCTTCCAGTACAGGTTACCATCTCTGTGACTGGAGCCCAAGTAATATCCTTAGGACCCCGACAATGACTGAATAAGTCGGTGCCAGTGGTCCCAGAAGTGACGGCATACCAGCATGGTGGGCAGAAGAGGACGCATTTGGTAAGTCAGGACCAAGGAGTGGTGAGGCCAGGCCTGACATGAGAGCTTAGAATGAGTGTGTCTGTCTAGGAAAGGAGGATAGAATGGACCATTTTCAGGCCTGGCACTTCCCAGCACATTCAGCAAGGTCTCCAGTTAATCACTTGATGGACTGCAAGTTGATTGAATGGAAGGAAGACCCCCGTGCTGTCAGCACTGATGCCAGCTGCTCCTGCTCCCTTGCTCCTTCATTGTCAGGGGAATTCAGCTTGGCCATCCATCTTCTCTACCCTGCACTGTAAGAATGATGATGCTAGTGAGGACAAAGGAAGAGAGCTCCTCCAGGCTTGAGCTGGAGCTGAAGTTCTAGATGCTGGTCCCCTCCCAGGAGACAGCAGTGACCAGCTACGGGAGGCCCATCCCAGCACACCACACCAACTAGCTTCTGTGAGGTCTCCTGGCATGAGAAGTGGAGGGAGGGGGAGGGATAACCCAAAGCAGGCCTCCAATCCTGCTGGATTTGCACAGATGTTCTGTGTGTTTTAGTTTCTCATCCTCCCAACCATTTGCTTACAAGTGCAAAGCCATACTCATTGGTCTCTCCTAAATGATTACTGAAGAATAAAAGAGGCTAGGTGGTGGTGGTGCATGCCTTTAATCTCAGCACTCACTCCAGAGGCAGAGACAGGCAGATCTCTGTGAGTTTGAGGCCAGCGTGGTCTATAGAGTGAGTTCCAGGACAGCCAGGGCTATACAAAGAAACCCTGACTCAACAAAACAAAACAAACAAACAAAAAAGAATAAAAGACTAGGGAGGGGCTGGAGAGATAGACCAGAAGTTAAAGGTATGTACTGCTCTTGTAGAGGACCTGAGTTCAATTCATTGAAACCAGGCCAGATGACACACAACCCACTGTAACTTCAGCTCCAGGGGATCTGATGCCCCCTTATTACCTTTGTGGCCACCTTTCCTCAAGTGCACATACCCAAACATGGGTATAGACATGAGTAAAAACTAACTCTTAAAAATAACTACTAAGAATAAGAATGAGGGTCTGTAATGATGGTTTAGTCAGTAAAATATCTGTCACACAAGCACGCTGGTCTTAGACCTAGTCTCTAGCACGTAGGTAAAAACTTGGACTTGACAACACGTGTCTGTGATTTACAACAGAGGCAGAGAGAGCAGGGACCCAGATCTCAATGGCCCACCCAGCCTGGATAAATCAGTGAGCTCCAGGTTCATGAGAACAGAGGAGACAGGTGGAAAGAGACTAAGGAAGAAGACAATCAGTGTCAATCTATGGCCTCCACACACATGTGCACTCATGAGCTGAGTGTGTATTAGAAAGGATGGAGTCATGTGACATGTTCTAACTACAAGTCATCACCTTGTCAAGGCTTTTCCTTTTCTACCTCTTGCAACAGTGTTTGTCCTAAGTACATATAACTGTGAACTCAAACTACAGATAAAAAGCTTTGAAAGAAACAAAGTATGCAAGCAAATATATTTTATCTTAGATACACAAGCCTATCAAATTGGTCCCCATGCGGTCAGTGCTGGCAGGGAAGAGAGAGATGACTGAATTTGAATGATTTCCATAAGGACCATGATGCTCAGAAGTAGGGCATCATCTGTCTGAGCTTGTCTACAAACTTGACTTTCAAGAGTGACGTGTCTATCCAATGGACTGCCAAAAATATGCCCTACAGAAAAAGAACAAGGCCAAGTTTATGTTCTTTCATGATCTGGCAGCTTAGTATAGATACAAGGCTCCCCTGTTGCCAGCCTAAGTGATGGACACACCTTTCTGGGTATTTGGAAATAATTCTGTATTGTATATGGGAGTCAGGACTTGGGAAGATATTTTCAAAAGTGTGTGAGCCCAGTATAGCCTACCTTTCTTGTTTCCTGGCAACCTTTAGTAACCTGCCTTAGACAAAACTACTGTGAATCTTGGGAGTGAGTGACATATGGGATGTGAATAGTGGCTCCTGCATGTTCATGCAGTGACACTGAAACTGGAGGCCACGTGGGGGAAAAGCTTGAGAGCCCCTGATTCCAGCTGGGAAGGTGACCTTCTAGGTAGGCAGGAGGCCTGAGTTTTCAGTGCTCTGTTTCTATTTCTTCAGCTTCCCTCAGTGCTCAGCTCTTCTGGTCTGATCCTCACCCGCTGTTTCTCCAAAGGACTCACCGCCCCCCCCCCCACCCATGCATGCAATCTAGATGAAGAATCCCAAATCCATTCCCAGTCTTGGTTCCATCCATCTTCCTGCACCATGACACCCAAAACCACTTAGTAGATTTTTGCAACTTTCTTCAAACTTGCTTGGGGACATTATTCATCTCTCATCTTTATATGTCCTCTGTTGTACAGGAAGACCACTGAGGTGTACTTAAATTAACTCTTTGGTTAAGTTTCTTGTGGTTGATAAAAGAATTCACAGATGGGCACAGAAAGTTCATTGAACAGAAGGTTTATTCAGGAGAAGAGTTATCTGCAAAAGTGAAAACACACATACACACACTGGGAAGCAACATGAGAGATCTCACAAGCAAGGAATGTGCTGAATGTAGATGTGACATTATAGTTTTAGAGGTTCAGAGCTATTGGTGTGGGGGGCTGTATGGTGAAGGCCATTTGACTGACTCCACTTTTATAACTGAGTTCTATAAGCACACCGTAGGAACTGTGTGTTACTGCCTTGAGGCTATGGAGCATGCACAGAATGGTGAATCTTTCCTAAAATTTACCCTTTCTGAATTGTTGCTGGTGGAAGTTTATATATAAGTTGTTTGGCAGAGTCTGTAAGTAACTATGCCTGCTGAGGGATATTTTGTGGCTGGCAATGCTTTTGAAGATCCAGGAGACAGCTAGAAACCACTTCTCCCCACATTACCCCCCCCACACACACACACACTTTTTTGTGATTGGACAGAAAACATAATCGATGTTCCTCATTTCCTGGATAATCAAAGGGATGAGGGAATAGTATAATGAGAGTCACCCATTGCTCCTGGCCCCTGACTCCTAGTCTAGTAACTAGGTGATATTTTCTTACCTCCCACTGTGAATCTCAACTCCTTACCTCCATAGCTGTCACCTACCTAATGGGTGCCCCATCTGTGTGCTTGAAACTGCCAACCCTCTCTATAGAGTTCCTCCCTGTGGGTTATACCCCAAGGTTCTGCCTCTCCCACTCCCAGCACCACCTAAATGGAATCTGTTCATCTCCATTTTTCCCCTAATCCATCAGTGGTCAAGAGAGTAAACTTCGCCTCCTAAGCTTACTACAAGATTCCCCACATCTGACATCATCCCCTCAAATCACACCTGCTCAGATAAATTCCCTAATATTCATGAAACAGAGTCCCATTTCCCTGTAATTGTGTGTTTTTCTCTGTTCTCTAGGCATGGCTTCTTCCCTGCAAAGCCACCATGCTGCACATAGACAGGTGTAAGTGTTTCCTTATATACACACATCTGGAGCATCACACCTGTCCCACTTGTTCCCCTTTGTACATCCTTCCTGGTATTTAGAATGTCTTCAGTTTCTAAAACCCTTTCTCAGGCCCTCCACATAGGTCATCTGCTTCTTCTCCCAAACTTTACCAGCTTTCAACTATAGCCACTGTCCATTCTACTCATTCTAATTACTCATTTTCAAATTACACTTTGTTTTGAATTACATGGACAGGTATGTACATGTGAGTGCAGATGCTCATGGTAGCCAGAAGAAGGCATCAGATCCCCTGGAGCTGGAGTTACAGTCAGTTGTGAGCAGCTCAGCACGGGCAATGGGAGCCACCCTCAGGTCCTCAGCAAGAGCAATGGATACTCTTAATCACTGAACCATCTCTCTAGTCTCTCAAATTACATTTTTATTTATTCATTTTGTATGTATGTGTATGTTGTAGTAGGAGTTTATTGAAACCAATTGTGAAAATGTTTTTGTGTAATCCCAGGTGGGCTGCTTAAGACACAAGCATAAAGTATTAATGGTCTCCTGAGCGAGCAGGGGCGTGGCTTAACCAGCTGAGCAAGTTTAACTCTGGGGACTTGGGAGAGAGGGAATAAAAAGCCAGAGCCCTGAGAAGGGGGCTCTAAAAAGGAGGGAAAAGCCAGACCCCTGAGGAGAAGGGGGCTCTACAAAGGAGGAACAAAAAGCCAGAGCCCCAAGGAGAAAGGAGCTCCACAAAGAAGTAAGCTCCACAAAGAATTAAGGAGAATGGACTTTACAAAGAAGTAGGAGATTTAGCTATTCTGGGTTTTTTTTTTTTTTTTATTCCATATGAAGTTGAGAATTACTTTTTCAAGGTCTATAAAGAATTGTGGTGGTATTTTGATAGGAATTGCATTGAATCTATATATTGCTTTTGGCAGGATGGCCATTTTTATTAGGCTGATCCTACCTATCCATGAGCATGGGAGATCTTTCCATCTTCTGATGTCCTCTTTGATTTCTTTCTTCAAGGACTTGAAATTCTTGTCATACAGGTTCTTCTCTTGCTTGGTTACAGTTACCCCCAGGTATTTTATATTGTTTGTGGCTATTGTGAAGGGTGTTGTTTCCCTAATTTATTTCTCAGCCAATTTATTTTTATTTTCGTATAAAGAAGGGCTTCTAATACTTTTTCATTAATTTTGTATCCAGCCACTTTGTTGAGGTTGTTTGTCAGCTGTAAGAGTTCTCTGGTGGAATTTTTGGGATTGCTTATGTATACTAGCATATCATCTGCAAATAGGGATAATTTGACGTCTTCGTTTCCAGTTTGTATCCCCTTGATCCCCTTTAGTTGTCTTATTACTCTAGCAAGAACATCCAATACTAAGTTGAAGAGATATGGCGACAGTGGGCAGCCTTGCCTTGTCCCTGAGTTTACAGGAAATGCTTTAATTTTCTTTCCATTTAATTTGATGCTGGTGACTGGCTTGCTGTATATTGCCTTTATTATTTCTAGGTATGGTCCTTGTATGTCCATTCTCTCCAGGACTTTTACCATAAAGGGGTGTTGGATTAGGTCAAATGCTTTTTCAGCATCTAGGGAGATGATCATGTGGTTTTTTTCTTTCAGCTTGTTTATATGGTGAATTATGTTGATGGATTTTCATATGTTGAACCATCCCTGCATTCCTGGGATGAAGCCTACTTGATCATGATGTATGATACTTTTGATGTGTTCTTGGATTTGGTTTGCCAGTATTTTATTAAGTATTTTTGCATCTGTGTTCATGAGGGGAAATTGGTCTGAAGCTTTCTTTGTTGGGTCTTTGTGTGGTTTAGGAATCAGTGTGATGGTGGCCTCATAAAATGAGTTTGGCAGTGTTCCTTCTGTTTCTATTTTGTAGAAGAGTTTGAAGAGTATTGGTATTAGGTCTTCTTTGAAGGTCTGGTAAAATTCTGTGCTGAAACCATCTGGCCTTGGGCTTTTTTTGGTTGGGAGAGTTTTAGTGAGTGTTTCTATTTTCTTAGGGGTTATAGGGCTGTTTAATCTGTTAACCTGATCTTGATTTAACTTTGGTAGTTGGGATCTATCAAGAAAATTGTACATTTTGTTTAGGCTTCCAAATTTGGTGGAGTAAATCAATCCTGTACAATAAAAAAAGACATCTGGAGGCATCACAATCCCAGCTTTCAAGCTGTACTACAGAGCAATAGTAATAAAAACACCATGGTACTGGTATAGAAACAGACCAGTGCATCAATGGAATCAAATTGAAGACCCAGAAATGAACCCACACACCTATGGTCACTTAATTTTTGACAAAGAAGCCAAAACCATACAATGGAAAAAAGACAGCATCTTCAAAAAATGGTGCTGGTCTAAATGGATGTTGACACGTAAAAGAATGAAATTAGACCCATACTTATCACCTTGCACAAAACTTAAGTCCAAGTGGATCAAAGACCTTAACATAAGGCTTGACACACTAAATCTATTAGAAGGTAGCGAAAGCCCTCGAACTCATTGGCACAGGTGACAACTTCCTGAACAGAACACCAACAGCTCAGGATCTAAGACCAACAATCAATAAATGGAACCTCATGAAACTGAAAAGCTTCTGTAAGGCAAAAGATACTGTCATTCAAACAAAACAGCAACCTACAGATTGGGAAAAGATCTTCACCAACCCCACATCTGACAGAGGGCTAATATCCATAATTTACAAAGAACTCACGAAAGTAAATGCCAAGAAACCAAATAATCCAATCAAAAAAAATGGGGAACAGAGCTAAATAGAGAATTCACAAAGGAGGACTCCCTAATGGTTGAGAGACACTTGAAGAAATGCTCAGCATCCTTAATCACCAGAGAAATGCCACTCAAGATGACTCTGAGATTCCATCTCACACCTGTCAGAATAGATAAGATCAAAAAACTCAAATGACAGCACATGCTGGCGAGGGTGTGGAGAAAGGGGAACACTCCTCCATTGCTGGTGAGAGTGCAAATGTGTACAACCACTATGGAAATCAGTCTGGAGATATCTTAAAAAACTTGAAATAGCTCTACCTCAAGACCCAGCCATACCACTTCTTGGTATACATCCAAAAGATTCCTCACCAAACCACAAGGAAGTTTCCTCATCTATGTTCATAGCAGCCTTATTTGTAATAGCTAGAAACTGGAAATAACTCAAATGTCCCTCAACCAAGGAATGGATAAAAAAAAAAAAAAAAAACTGTGGCACATCTACACAATGGAATACTACTCAGCCATCAGACACAATGAAATCATGCATTTTGCAGCCAAATGGATGGAACTAGAGAAGCTCATCCTGAGTGAGCTAACCCAGGCTCAGAAGGATGCACATGGCATCTATTCACTTATAATCAGATTTTAGCCTTATAGTACAGGATAACTATACTATAATCAATGCACCAAAGGGAACAGGAACACAGACTTTGTTTCCTATCAATGAGACACTTTGCCCTAGTGGTGCTGCCTTGTAGGCCCCCAGTGTATGAGGAAGCTCTTGGCCCTCATATGACTGCTGAACTGGGGTGGGGGACTGTTATGTAGGGACACTCTATTTCAGAGGAGTGGGATGGAAGGGTTAGGAGGTAGAGGGTGGGAGGGCAGGAATGGGAGGGGTAGAAAGAGGGTACTATGATGGAGATGTAACCAGAAGTAGTAAATAAACATTAAAAAAAGTAGGAGAAAGCTCTACAAAGAAGAGAAAGGGCTATGAAGAAGAAAGCAGTTGCTGCTCTCCCAGTTGCTGGTGCTCCCCCAAACTGCCACTTGTTCTTCCTGCTGCTGTCTCCTGGTTTGCTGGTTTGCTGGTGTTTGTTGGTTTACTGGTGTGCTGGTTTGTTGGTTTGCTGGTTTGCTGATTCACAGATTTGCTGGTTTGATGGACTTCTAATGAGACTAGTATTACCCCCAAATAATACAATAACCCTAATCAGCAGGAAGTAGCCTAAAGAGACCTACACCCCCTTTCACCTTTAACCTTCTTTATGTCCTGCATAGTGTTATGGGATTGGGAGGAACAAGGTGTGGAAGGGAGGTAGAGGTATTAAGCACAATAAATTAAGTACATTAAAATAAATTAAGTATAGTAAAAATAATAATAAAAGTTGCCTTGCTACAGTATGTATTTGTGTGCGTCTGTGGTGATCAGAGGACAATGTACAGAAGTCAATTTTCTTTCTACCATGTGGGGCCCAGGGATCCCCCTCAGGTCATAATAATTAGCAGCAGGCTCGTTTACCCACCAAACTATCTCCTCAGTCCCCATTCTATTCCAATGATCTTACTGTCTGTTCTGCCTATTAGTCTGGGTCATTCACTTTTGTTTTAGAGCCTTATGCTCAGCCCACATAAACATCATTCATAAAACGTCTCCAGGACAAACAAGCTAAGTTTAGAACAATGTGCACTAATATTCCCTCACCATCTTACCCAGAGAATAATCACCTTTATCTCTATGGAAATAAACAGTCTTTAAGACAAACTCTGCCACCTACAACTTTTAGAAGATTCTAGAAGTTGGTCACATCCACTTACTTATTCTGAGGATATTCCATGTTCCAGTCACTGAGACTGGCTGAGGGTAGAGTAGAAAATACTGTGAGACCAAACTTTGTTGGACTCAAGGTCTGGAGAGTTGACAACAAACAGACTAAAATCTAGAATGTCAGTTGGGACTTGGTGGCCTGTGATAAGGAGAAAGCTTACACCTGATGGAGGTACCTAGATCCGTGGAGGTAACAATTTTCAATATGCCCGTCAGGGAGGTTTCAGAGACCATGGAAGCAAAAAAGTTGAAGTTCAATACTTAAAAAAATAGTTTCAACATCTAATCTGTGCTTGGAATCATCAAATATTTCTCTGCTCCCATGGAATAGCTTTTATTTCACCTGTCCTCCCTATCCCCAGGTAGTCATTGCTGTGGTCCCAAGAAGACTTAGCAGAGGGTCCTTCTGGGAGGGCTCTAAAGTAACCAAGCTCTGATTTCTCATGAGAGAAAAGGGACAGAATTGGCTTCATTTTGGTTTCCACTTTACTTCATTGGGGAAAGGGGTGATGCAGTGGGAAGGGGCAAGATGCCCACAGCCCTTCTCATGCATCTGGGTGTTTCTGTACGTGTGCAATGGAAATCTTTAACACTGGCTCTCCTCCCATCCCTGCACATGCCTGCCAAGTATGGAACATGGTTCAACTTGCGCTCAAAAACAAGGCACATGGTATCAATCCCTCTCCTCATAAGAGGTAGGGTAGGGTCTTGTTCCCTCCTGGCTGTCCCATTTCTTGTGAACAGTCTTTCATATTTCCATTGATTTCTCCATTTTAATGTCTCTTCCACTGCCTGGTTTAGTTCACTTACCGCAGAAAGGAAGTGGGACCATTTTAAAGGTAAGGATCTGAGGTCCAGATAAAGGGAATGACAAAGTTCATGAATCACCTAACAATCAAATGGAAACAAAGTTCCATGCTTTTTGATCCTTCTTTCCCACCACAGCTACTTTTGCAACAAAGATCAACCTGCACTGTGGAGACACAAAGATGGGGCTTTCCACAGGGCACAGAGCTCAGGTCTGCAAAGAAATGTACAAACTACTGTTTCCTCATTACTTTTGATGACTCTGTTCTCATTGGTGAGTTTTGGGTAAGTGAATATAATATTTGAGTTTGAGCTGAAATCTAGGCTTAACTTGTCAGGTTGAACAAAGGGCATTTTAAAGGCTGAAATGCTTACTTAACACACAGCTGATTGCTAGGAGACAGGAGAGAAAGAGAGAGACAGAGACAGAGAGACAGAGAGAGACAGAGAGACAGAGAGACAGAAAGATCAAAACAGAGAAAAAGACAGACAGACAGAAAAGTTGGTTGATTAAAGATTCCAACTTGCCTGAGTCTGAGAAAACTGAGACAGCAATTTGGGCAGATAGGCGTCTGGCTTCCTCCCTAAGAGACTCTGGCTCTAAGCATTAGGGAATGATGTGAAATGCAGTGAGTGGCTAATAATTAAAGGATTTAATTAAGCATCGTCTGGGAGCAAGTTTAGTAGCTCAGTGTGTGTCTTGGCAACTCCTGCCCATCTGGGTGGGGGTTGGGGGAGACAGGCATTGTTGAAAACAGTTATTTAGGGAAGATTTTCTCGTTTAAGGGTAAAAGAAGACACATTGCAACTATTGATTACACGCATTTGCAGTGAGAGTTTCATTGAAGATGCTGAAGATGAGGGTTTTTAGCTATCTCACATCCAGTTATTGGCTGCTATGAGCCCAGGGTCTAACACCTGTGCAGGCAGATGGAGGGAAAGAAGGGCTTTCCATCCATCTTTCTTCCTCGACCACCCTTCACATAGGACAGGTATTCAATGGGTGCACAGAACTAAAGTGGTAAATAAACAAATAACCTTTAAAAATGTTTCAGAAAGCAACCAAATTATTATGTAATGTTGAACCAAAGCCCCAAAGCTAACATAGAATACAAAATTTAAATCTAGTGTGATCCAACAAGTTAAGAAATATATGGAAAAGTAGCCAAAGGGAAATGTTCTTGGTGGTCCTCTGGTGTATGAAAGCCTTTTACTCCTTGTCATTGTTTTTAAATGTTTCTAAACTTTCTTACTTCTCAAGATATATAGATAGCAATAAATAATATGTAGACTGGTATATAGATGTATATGATGCATTTATATATATCTTAGTCATAAAAGTCATAAAATGAAGTAAAAACATATCAAATAAAAAAAAGCAAATGCAGTTCTTTTCTCTTTTATTATTATTAGATTTACTCATTTATTGCATGTGCATGCATGGCCATCCACATGCATGTGTGTGGAGGGCAGGGGTCAACCTGTAAGACTTGATTCTTTCCTTTCTCCATGTGAGTCTCCAGGGTCAAACTCAGGTCACTGGGCTCGACTACAGGCACCATTACTTGCTGAGCCATATTGCCAGTCCAAATTTTGCTTATTTAAAAAGGACACTAGACTCAAAGATGAATGTGTTCTTAGGGGCGATGCATTCACTGCTTTCATTCAGTCATCAGCAAGCAACAGCTGAGTGCCTCACCTACAGTCCCTGGTGCTGAGGGGTGTGCTCCATACCCACTGTACACCCTACCCTTGAGGACTTCCTGTTCTCTTCTGCTATCCCCTATAACCAATCCAAGTAGAAGAAATTTCACTGTCCTCATTTAAAAATAATGGCCCATGTCAGGGACAAATATCTTCTGTTCCACTGAGACTTCGGTGGGGGGGGTCAGGTCAGGCAGGTTCTGTCTTCTCTCCCCTTTGTTTTGTCTTTGTTCTGCATTCAGATTGGTCACCCACTGGGTGATTGTGGTCTCCTCCAGCTCTCCAGCTCTAGACTAAACATGCATGGGCCCTTCACTGTTTTCTGGGGCCTCTCTATGGCCCAAAACCCTGCCACTGCTTCCCAGACCATGTCCTTAGAATTTGGCTCCATAACAGAACCCCAACTTGTGATCTGATGAGGCCCAGGGCACTCTGTGTGGCCTGACCAGCATGGTTAGGTCACATCCTGAGCCCAACACTGCAATTATCTTACAATAACTCACAAACATGCTCACTCTGGGTTTCTGCAGTCATTTTTTTAAACATTGGAGTGAAATTCTTACCTCCTTCAGTATGTGTTGGGGGGAGAGATAGGGTGAGGGTTGCACAAATGGGGAGGGAGTGCAAGAACCTATGTG
This sequence comes from Lophiomys imhausi, assembly GCA_907164525.1. Taxonomy (NCBI): domain Eukaryota; kingdom Metazoa; phylum Chordata; class Mammalia; order Rodentia; family Muridae; genus Lophiomys; species Lophiomys imhausi. The sequence continues at coordinate 9,618,733 of CAJQZJ010004755.1, read as the reverse complement.
TGAATTTGTGGAGGCCAGAGGAAGAAGTCAAGTGTTCTGCTCCATCATTTTCCTCTTTAGTGCTTTGAGACAATATTCTCTCATTGAACCTGGAGCTATGCTATCGGCCAACAAGCTCCAACAATCTTCCCAATACCACTCTCCAACAGTACTTGGGTGACAGGCATGTGCAGCCATGTCTGGATTATTTTGTAGGTGCTGGGGATGTGACCTCATATCTTCATGCTTGTACAGCAAGTGCTCTTGCCCACTGAGCCATCCCTTTAGCTCTGAAGTTAAATTCTTTTGGACATAGATTGAGAATTCCGTGTGATAACAAATGCTGAGCTGGAGAAGCAAGTCATTCATAATTCCAGAGGCCTGGTTCTAAAATTTTATTTGTAAGGTCAGTTATTTGAAAACAAAATTTTAATAGAGATAGAATAATAAATGATTATTATAATCGCAGGTCAAAGTACCAAACTGACAGCAATCTCATCATTGAAAGATATTTTGCAGGTCAGTAGGATGGCTCAGCAGATAAAGTGCTTTGCATATAAGCCTATTGACCTGGGTTCATTCCCTAGGACGTACTTAAAAGTAGAAGGAGAGAAGTGACTCTATAAAGTTGTCCTTTGACCTCCATACATGTTCCATGGCATATGTGTGACTTCTGATATCCCCTGTATATACATACATATATACATATATATATGATAAACTTAAACATTTAAAAAGAAATAAAGAAATATATTTTGCTTGGAATCATATAGAAAATGTTAATTAGAAGTAATAGAGTGCTTTTTCTTTTTTTAGTTATATTTTTAAGCACATAAGAGTCACTTAAACACAAAGAATCCCCAACTGTCTTCCTGGATGTGGAATCATTTCCTGGCCTATTCCCACACTGTTAATCCAAAAATATTGAACATAATGTTTTACCGATTTTTAATTTCAAGGTTTTAAGTAAAATGATTTTATTAAGGCAGGAATAAAAGGTAGTTAAATATTTTAGGTCAGACTCAGAACATTCTGGAAAGATTCAAGAGGATAACAGCCTCGGTGTTAGCCCTTTGGATCTGGACCAACTTCCCACAGCCCCCTGCCCTCCTCCTGGTGCAGGAAACAGGTGAAACACCATGTGGTTGAACCTCTGACTTTGCCTGTCTCAGGATGCACTCGCTGCCATTGGTCTCTGGATCTCTACAGTTTGAAGATCAAGACTAAAGGTATTATGTGGGGTGCTGCTGTGCTGAGGCCTTAAACTCTTCTAAAGCCAAGGGGCCCATAAAGTTGCACTCCATATCTATCTCCATACTGTTCTTTCTGTGTTAAGGCTCTCTTCCTAGGCAGATCTTCATTGTTGGAGACAGAGAGGCCACAAGTATCTGAGGGCTCACATTCTATCACCCCAGTCACCCTATCTAAAAGTGAGTTCTTCTTTCACCACCCATTTAACTTTCGGTGTGGCTCTCTTTGTCCATAACAAATCATGTGCCCACCTTTCAGCCAATCATTATATGCAGAGGGAAGGGAAATAAGTCCCAAGTCATGTGACCACTCCAGAAGTAAGTGTGTGAGTGGGTATGAAAGGAAAATGTGGAGTTGACCCATGCAAGCCCCACGACACATGGATACAGACTGCCACAGAGATAGTTCCCAAGGTGAAGGATGATGCTCTGACCTGGGCAATGTGAGTCTATGAATAGGCCTACTCTTTATCCTAGGTAAGGAAGGAACCGACTTTAACAGAGGAACTACTATGTACCTGGCACCAAATGAGATCCTGGAGTCAGTCAGCATCCTTCCAAAAGAAAGCAACGGCCCAAGGCTCCAATCCCAATGACAGTCACCCAGCCACCCAGCACCACCAGCTCATACCAAAGACAGAAGTAAAAACCAAGACAAATAGATGTGGACCTCCTGATGGCCAGACTGAGAAGGCAGAAAAAGAGAATTGACAGAACTGCACAGGAGGAAGAGAAGAAAGAGCTGCTTCTCCAGCCTGTGTCTATATCTAGGTTTCTCTAAAAACGACAAAGAGGATGCTATCAAATGTCAATTTGAAGATGGCTGAGAAATACTTTAGGGACTACCCCTAGGAGGTCTTTTTTCGAGGTTGTTGTATCAACCTCTGCATTTTCTCAGATTTGGGAAACCACAGTTCCCATAATCCCTTGCTCTGTGCAGTTTCGTGCCAGTTTTCCAATGTAACCTTCAGGGTGGACAAGGAACAGAGGCTAAGTAAGCTCTGTGAGCACATGTGAGACACACGGTGGCTTCTTAGACCCTGTGAATCACCCATTTTGCACTGGAGACGGAGCCAGCTGGAGGGAGTTATCTTGGAGATGTGCGAGGCCTATAGCAGTTTCCTTGGCAGCCCTTGAGAACACGAGGTCTGAATCTACTTCCTCATCCTGGTGGCTGCAGCTTCTTGGGTTTCCTGCGGCAACTCCCTGACCTCTGCAGTTTCAGCTCTTGCAACCCTCATGGAAGCCCTCATCCTAGATTAAATGGTCTTATTCCCAGAAGGCTGCATTTTCCTAACCAAATTCACATCACCCCAAGAACTCCAGCATAGAACCTGAGGCAGGAGGACATCAAGAGCAGGCTTAGTTATCCAGCTACTGTATGTGGCTGCCTGGCTACATATTAATCACAACAAATGTATGTCTATCCATCCCCCTCCCCCATCTCCCCATCCAACATCACTGGACTTGTAGGAGCAATCTATACATGACTACATTGGCTTTGGAAGTCGAAGAGGTAGCTCAGTGAGTGAAATGTCTGCTGTACGTCCACGAGGGCTGGAGTTTGGCTGTGCAACATCCACATAAAAAGCTGGGCCTGATGGCACACACCTGTAACTCCAGCACCAGGTGGTTGACACTGGTGGATCCTGGGAGCCTGTTGGCCGTCCAGCCCAGCTGAAATGATAAGCTCCAGATTCAGCAACTAACCCAGCCTCAAATCCTACAGTGGAAAATGATAGAGACTGACACTCAACATTGACTTCTGGCCTCTGTGAGTGAGTGTGTGTGTGTGTGTGTGTGTGTGTGTGTGTGTGTGTGTATCAAGAAAGCTGGCTTTTGAAGTTGCAAGTAACACTCAGACTCAGTAGGAGTGGGGCCAACTCCCAACACCAACCATGTGGGGTTTCCCAGTATGTGTATGCATGGGAAAAGAGGAGTCCTCTATAAAGACTTGGGCTTTTAAGTTTTATATACTCAATTAAAATCATGCACACACACACACAAGCTAAGATTGCCGCAGGACTATAAGTGTGGGCAGAAATGATTCACAATAGGGAAGGATGTAGCACTTGTTTATGCCCATGTTTACAGTCCTTTGAAAATCCTTTTCCAGGCCACAGGGCTTGAAGCAGTGAGCAACGACTGACATCTCTCTGTGATCCAAAAATCCCTCTTTCTTTAAGTTGTTTATCTAGGAGATTTCGTTACAGGGACAAAAAGCAAAAAATACAAACCCTGCCAACAAGCTGTTACCCTCCACCCCAAATGATTTAAGTAAAACCTGTAGCATGCAGTTGGCATGTCATTCATGTAGCAATCCAAACCACTGCCCTTCCTAGCAGAATGGGGCCCCCAGCCCCTCTGTTATCAATCACCACTTTCTAAAACTAAAATAATCTCTTTAAGCATTTCTTTTCAGGATACTATTTTGCCCCAACTCCAAACTTTGCTCTAATGCTCCACCTAAAACACAGCCATGAGATTAATGGTTCTAAATACCCAAGTTGATGCTTAATTTGAGCCATTCCAGGAGGTCTATGTGAGAGCAGTATGGTATAAAGTCAATGCAGTTGTTAGGAATGAAAATGGGGTGAATGGCATTTCCACAAAGATCAGCTACATAAGTGGGAAACCCAGCCCTTTGGAGCAAACTTTTTAAAACTTCCCTAATTATGATCATCAGTCACACACTGTAATGTGATGTAATGATGAACTGATAGATTACTCATTGAATAAAGATAAATTAATAAAGACTGATGACACTGTGTTTTTATCCTAAAAATGGCTACATAATTAAGACATGAACAATGACACCATCAATAGGCATGTTTACATGGAAGGGGGAAGTCTCATGGGTCACACACACTGAAGAAGAACTCTAGTCAAATAGTGACTGCTGAGCAGGGAGAATTAGCCCCTCCCAGAGATGAGCACCTACTGATTGGTTATCAAATACAAAGTGGAACCCTGAAGCCATATATACACAAACAATAAAAATGGGCTCTGCAGGTTGTGTCTGTATATCTGTCCACATATGTGTGTGTGTGTGTGTGTGTGTGTGTGTGTGTGTGTATATATATATATATAAAATCAATAATAACCAAAGAAAAAGATATTATTAAATTGAGAGTGGGGAAGCATGGGAGGGGTTGGAGGAAAGGGACATGAAAGGGGCAGGAGGCAGAAGAGGGAAGGAAGAAATGATGTGATTATATTTTAATTAAATATATATTAAAGATAAATTATATCATCTATTCTTTTAACAAAAAAGAAGGAAGCACATGGATTTAATTATGAAAAACAAAAAGTCAATAATTTCTCATTGTCATTCTTGAACGTGTAAGTATCAGATTAGTATGTACTCAGAATGTCTTACATAAAATGTTTTATTTTATAAATTACTGTTTCAGTTGCTGACTTAAATTTCACACACACACACACACACACACAAAATTAAATGAATTTTGACTGAGGTTTAGGAAAGAATATCCAGAAACTTCTGAAATGTCCCTAAACATACATACATTATATATTTAATGTGAAGTAGCATGATTGGCACCAATAATTATAAAATCAAAATATCAGTCAACTCTGGAAAGGGTTGAAGATGCTCTACATCCCACAGCATAAAACATTCAGCCAATAACTAATTCTTTATGTAAAAATGAAAAAACACACCCATCTAGTTTGCATACAAATTTGCTTTTAACAAATAAAATAGCAAAATTATATGCATGCCAAACAATTGGTGGTGCGTGGGTGGTCATGTGTGTGGGATGCATGTGTGTTTACAGAAGCCTGTGCAGTGTGTGAGTGTGCTTGTAGAGGTGAGGGATCAACTTCAGGTGCTGTTCTTCAGATACAGTCTACCTTGGATTGTTTGTTTGTTTGCTTGTTTTTTAAGGTCTCTCATTGGCTTAGACTTCTCTAGTTGGGATAGGCTGGTTGGCTAGTGAGCCCCAGGGATCCACTTGCCTCTGGACCCTCAGTGCTGAGATTATAAGCATAAGCCACCAACCAAATCCAGTTTTTTGTTCTTTTTTTTTTTGTCTTTTTAATTGTGGATTCTGAGGATTTAATTAGGTCCTCATACTTGAACAAGAACTTTACTAAGTGAGCTGCTTCCTCAGAATTATTTTATTTTATTTACTTTTTATTTTTTGATTTTTGATTTTTTTTTTTTTGAGATAGGATTTCTCTGTGTATCTCTGTCCTGGACTCACTCTGTAGACCAGGCTGGCCTTGGACTCACCGAGATCCACCTGCCTCTGCCTCCCACGTCCTGAGATTAAAGGTGTGAGCAACCATACCCAGCCTTTCTCAGAATTACTTTTAAATGAATTTCTTTCTGGTTTATTACTGTCAAATGTTTGAATCATGTACCTATCTTATATCCCTGTCCACCTAGGACCATGTAAAAATTTCTCAGGAGAGAAGGGCTTACAAGTGGAGAAATTTTAAGAACTTCTGTTCTGGAGCGTAGATGGACATCAGGGGCTGACAGACTCTTGAAGCCCACGCATCCTCACAACTCCAGGGCTGGGAACAGCATTCCATAACCCAGTACAATCAGTCAGAGCATTCTTATCCAGGGCTAGCCACACACACCCCAACTTTGCTGAGTGTAAAGAAATGCCATAAACAACATAACCCATATCTGCCTTTTGGGACAAAGTCAACAGGGACAACTTGGGGGCATAGGAGCAGAACAGAGTGGCTGGTTAGGGAACAACAAAGCCCCACAGGATAAGGGCCACAGGGCAACAGGGAGGCCAGACCCAGGAGCCACTGCAGTCAGAGGGACCAACACAAGGTTTCCCAGAGGAGGCGGGGCCTAAAAGGAGCTAGAAAGGAAACCTTTGTAACCATTAGCATTGTTTACATGACAGTATCTGGAATCTTCTAGGAAGAGAAACTCTGGGAGCATTTGTAAGGGAGTTTCTAGATTGGGTTGATGAATAGAGCTGGGTAGACTCTCTGCTAAATCTGAGCAGTGTCATTCTGTGAGCTGGGCTCCCAGACTAAGAGGGAGACATCTGACTGAACACAGACCTGCATGCGATGTGCTTTACAGCTATGATACAATGTGACCAGCTGTATCTTCACTTCCCCTACAGTGCTACTCCTTAGATGATGGGCCATCCCTTCACACATTGAGCCAAAATAAGCCTTACTTTCTGTAAGCTGCTATTTTGGTCACATATTTTGTTGCTGTGGCAATGAGAAGAGTGAGTAAGATGATTTCTGAAGGGAACAAGGACCCTGCAATTCCCCAAGTCTTACAGTAGTAAGAACATAGAAATCCAGGAAAATGTCAAAAAGAAACAAAAGCCAAAGGAGAAAGAAAGCTACAGGCAGATGGGAAGATTGGGCTTCAAGTCCCAACTGAGCCACCCTCTTGAACACTAGAGTCTTCATGGGGAAGATAGCTGGGAAATGCTATTATAGGTTTATGGATTCTTGAGAGGTAGACATGGAAGATTAGCTAGGGAACACTCCTAGAGGAGGGTGGGAAGAGAGCAGAAGGCTCTTTGAGAGACATCTCATTCCAGCTGCATCTGCCCCATGAAGAAGACAGGAGCAAGGGTGTTGATGGAGAAAGCCCTTAGACCCTCAACCTGCTGAACAGTTCTAAGACACCATCTGAGAGCCCTGGGCACCCTGGCATCAACACTGCTTGCAAAGCAGCCCCCCCCTTTTCTCAGTCTTATCATCTCTGGCAAATTTGTTGCTGGCCAGGAGCATCCAGGAATAGTAAATTTGAAGCTTGGCACAAACAATGCTCTCTGCATGGAAGGCAGTGGGTGACACTCACAGGAGGGCAGCAACAACCAGAGAATATGTGTGCACTCACTACAGTTACATCAGATGAGATGTTTGGTCAGTCTTCCCAATGCTAAGATGTTAGTATTATTATTGTTGTTGTTATCATTATCATCATCATTAGCAAAACACAGAGAGAATATTAAACACAGGCATGCACACTAATTTCTACTGAGAAGCTTTCGGAGAGATTCACAAAGGATGCATGGATAGAGTAGAACCTTAACCAAACCAAACATAAAGTTTCTTCTAGGGAAAGGGGATTTCCACGGGTGGCAGTAATGACCTAGGGGGTAGGGTCAAGGACAGGCTGTAGTTCCACCTGCTGCCAAGCCCACAAAGCCCTCTGATGGAGTGTTATAAGGCCTAGTGCCTGCCAAGATCAAGGATAAGGTCCAGGAATGGGATATGTATACCTAGCACATTCCTTCTAAGGAAACTGCTCCCAGAGCCACGTGTGCAAGAAATAAGAATATTCTGGCTGTCCCCAGGCAGGCTAGACTCATTCCATGAAGCCTCCCATCCACCACAGGCTGTCCCTGTCTAACTTGAGCCCACCCAGGCTCTTCAGGGCTGGGACTGATCAGAGCAAATGACTCCACAGCAGAGGGTAGCCTGACCTCTACTCCGCAGTCAGCTTTCTGGCTGACTTCATCTCTGAGAAACAAACAACGGGGAAGAAGACACATCATTCGAGCTGCCCAAGATGCCACCTGCCACCAGCTGGACTGCACAGAGCAGCATCCCAGCAACATGGAGCTACACCAACACTGGGCTTGAATTCCTGGCCTTTGTTTCGCTCACATCCCTTCCCTGAGTGGACTACGTTTCTGTCCTAACAACCCTGTTTGGCATTTTTCTTGTCCCCTAAGTCATTTGTCATCTCCCAAGGCTCTTCCTGGACCCAGGATGGGCTCCCCTAACAGCCAGACACAATTCCATCCTTGCTCTGGGGGTCCTATACCTTGAGGTGTCACCTTTAGACAGTCTGCTCCTTAAAGAGGTTCAGTTCAGTCACTGCTTTGTGGGTAGCTGGCATCTAACATGGTAGGCTTAGCCAACACGCACCCTGAGTAGTCATTCCTAAATTTAATGAAGTATCGTGAGTCATGGATTGCTGAGGATGAGGTGGGGGTGCATGGAAACCAGCTCTTGAGATGACATCATTTAAGGGATATTAGGTAGGCCGTTCTCACTCTCAAACTGCAAAACGAAATGCAGGCTAAGCTAAAAACAAACCTGAAGTTTCACTTTACAGAATGAAGAAGCAGATGTTCAGCTGGGGAGCCCAGATCACCTCGCCACCAGGCTTTAATCCTTCCAGAATTTTTCAGCTCCCACTTTCTCCCTGAGCATCACCCAGGATGCCTGTGGGGATTTCTGTTCTGCTAGCAGTCTCCCTACCCACCTCTAAGACTGCTGAGCTTTTCCCTTAAACTCTTGGTTTCAGTGACTGAAATGAAAGCAATTTGCGTGCCACCTCATAAAATGTCACATCATGAGTGCTTAAAATAAAAGTCTTGCAGTGAATGGTACTGAGGACCCAGTGCTTGTGGCTTTCAGCTTAAGGTTCAACTCATCAGCATGGCCCAGTGTAGGGGACAAAATATGAAATGGACCTTGACCTAGATTTAAAAACACAAGTCTCTCCTGTATTGATCTTTATTCCACATGGATAAAGATGATTTAGGAGGTTAGGTAGACAATACAGTTGCTAAGTGCTTACCTTGCAAGCAATACCTGAGATCTGTATCCAGAACCCATATAAAAACAAAACAAACACACAAAAACAGTTGGACAGAATGACATATGCTTATAACCCCAGCCCTGGGGAGGCAGAGAATGGCAGATCTCTGGGCTCATTGTCCAACCAGTTTAGACTATTGGTGAGTGAGATCAAATCACTGAGACTCTATATCCACAAAAGCAGTTGTCTTTCGACCTCTACACAACACCCTCATCCCTACACACATACATAGTGGGAGGTGGTGCATATCCAGGAATGCCACACAAGACCAAGTCACACTCAGATACCTTCTACGTGTTCTTATTCCACAGACAGGAAACTCTTGGGGAATCTTTAATCTGCCAGAGGCCCACAGAAAGCAAGTGGTGGCCAAAACTAGGGATGAACTTGGGAACCCAGCTTGTGGTAGTTTCATTGGGTCTCTTAAGAAGGTATGTTCCCCTCATCCAGGAAACTTCTCTTTGCAACAGACAGAAACCACTTAAGAAAACCACAACCAACTGGATGACCACTGGGTCAGGGAAGAAATAAAGAAGGAAATCAAAGACTTCTTAAAATCCAACGACAATGAAGACACAACATACCCAAACCTATGGGATACAATAAAAGCTGTGCTACAAGGAAAGTTCATAGCACTAAGTGCATTCAAAAAGAAAATTGTGACAGCTCATATTAGTGAATTATCAGCTAAGCTGGGTGAGTTGGAAAAAAAAGAAGCAAACACGCCCAAGAGGAGCAGAAGGCAGGAAATCATCAAACTTAGGGCTGAAATCAACAACTTAGAATCAAAAAGAACTATACAAAGAATCAATGAAACCAAGAGTTGGTTCTTTGAGAAAATCAACAAAATAGACAGACCCCTAGCCAAATTAACTAAAAGGCAAAGGGAAAGAACCCAAATCAACAAAATCAGAAATGAAAAGGGAGAAATAACAACAGACATCGAGGAGATCCAGAAAATATTCGGGTCCTACTTTAAAAATCTATACTCCACCAAATTTGAAAACCTAAGCGAAATGGACAATTTCCTCAATACATTCCACCTACCAAAACTAAATCAAAATCAGATTAACAGCTTAAACAGCCCAATAACCCCTAAGGAAATAGAAACGGTCATTAATAATCTCCCAACCAAAAAAAGCCCAGGGCCAGATGGCTTTAGCACGGAATTCTACCGGACTTTCAAAGAGGAGCTAACACCATTACTCTTCAAACTCTTCCACCACATAGAAACAGAAAGATCACTCCCAAACTCATTCTATGAGGCCACTGTCATTCTGATTCCTAAACCACACAAAGACCCAACAAAGAAAGAGAACTTCAGACCAATCTCCCTCATGAACATAGATGCAAAGATACTTAATAAAATACTAGCAAACCGAATTCAAGAACACATCAAAAATATCATACATCATGATCAAGTAGGCTTCATCCCAGGAATGCAGGGATGGTTCAATATACGAAAGTCTATCAATGTAATTCACCACATAAACAAGATGAAAGAAAAAAACCACATGATAATCTCGCTAGATGCAGAAAAAGCATTTGACAAAATCCAACACCCCTTCATGCTAAAAGTCCTGGAGAGAACGGGCATACAAGGGCCGTACCTAGACATAATAAAGGCAATATACAGCAAGCCAGTGGCCAACATTAAATTAAATGGAGAGATGCTTGAAGCATTTCCTCTAAACTCAGGGACAAGACAAGGATGTCCACTTTCACCATATCTCTTCAATATAGTACTTGAAGTTCTTGCTAGAGCAATAAGACAACTAAAGGAAATCAAAGGGATAAACATTGGAAATGAAGAAGTCAAATTATCCCTATTCACAGATGATATGTTAGTATACATAAGCGACCCCAAAAACTCCACCAAAGAACTCTTACAGCTGATAAACAACTTCAGCAAGGTGGCTGGATACAAAATTAACTCAAAAAAATCAGAAGCCCTTCTTTATACAACAAACAAGCATACCGAAAAAGAAATAAGGGAAACAACCCCCTTCACAATAGCCACAAACAATATAAAGTACCTGGGGGTAACTCTAACCAAGCAAGTAAAGGACCTATATAACAAGAACTTCAAGCCCCTGAAGAAAGAAATCGAAGAGGCATTTAGAAGATGGAAAGATCTTCCGTGCTCATGGATAGGTTGGATCAACATAATAAAAATGGCTATTCTACCAAAAGCAATATATAGATTCAATGCAATTCCTATCAAAATACCAACACAATTCTTTATAGACTTGGAAAAAGCTATACTCAACTTCATATGGAACAACAAAAAACCCAGAATAGCTAAATCAATCCTGTACAATAAAAAAGCATCTGGAGGTATCACCATCCCAGATTTCAAGCTGTACTACAGAGCAACAGTAATAAAAAACAGCATGGTACTGGTATAGAAACAGACCAGTGGATCAATGGAATCGAATTGAAGACCCAAACATGGACCCACACACCTATGGCCAACTAATCTTTGACAAAGAAGCCAAAACCGCACAATGGAAGAAGGACAGCATCTTCAACAAATGGTGCTGGTCCAACTGGATGTCCACTTGTAAAAGAATGAAATTAGACCCATACCTATCACCTTGTACAAAACTTAATTCCAAGTGGATCAAAGACCTTAACATAAGGGTGGCCACACTAAAGATAATAGAAGAAAAAGTAGGAGAAACCCTCGAACTCATTGGCACAGGTGACAACTTCCTGAACAGAACACCAACAGCTCAGGACCTGAGATCAACAATCAATAAATGGGACCTCATGAAACTGAAAAGCTTCTGTAAGGCAAAAGACACTGTCATTCGAACAAAAAAGCAGCCTACAGACTGGGAGAAAATCTTCGCCAACCCCATATCTGATAGAGGGCTATTCTCTAAAATCTACAAAGAACTCAAGAAACTAAATGCCAAGAAACCAAATAATCCAATCAAAAAATGGGAGACGGAGCTAAATAGAGAATTCACAAAGGAGGAATCCCTAATGGCCAAGAGTCACCTGAAGAAATGCTCAACTTCCTTAATCATCAGAGAAATGCAACTCAAGACGACCCTGAGATTCCATCTCACACCTGTCAGAATGGCTAAGATAAAGAGCTCAAATGACAGCACATGCTGGCGAGGGTGTGGAGAAAGGGGAACCCTCCTCCATTGCTGGTGGGAATGCAGACTTGTGCAACCACTATGGAGGTCTGTCTGGAGATATCTTAGAAATCTAGGAATAACTTTGCCTCAGGACCCAGCCATACCACTTCTGGGTATACACCCAAAGGACACCTCACGGAGACATAGGGAAGTCTCCTCATCTATGTTCATAGCAGCCTTATTTGTAATAGCTAGAAACTGGAAACAACCCAGATGTCCCTCAACTGAAGAATGGATTAAAAAATTGTGGTACATCTATACAATGGAATACTACTCAGCTATAAGAAACAATGAAATCATGCAATTTGCAACCAAATGGATGGATCTAGAGAAGCTCATCCTGAGTGAGCTAACCCAGACTCAGAAGGATGCACATGGCATCTATTCACTTATAGTAGGATTTCAGCTATATCATACAGGATATCTGTACTACAACCAACACACCAAAAGGAACATAGACATAAATTTCTTTTTTCTTTTCATTTCTTTTTCTTTTTCCTTTCCCTCTTTTTTCTCTTTCTTTTTCCTCTCTTTTTTTGTTGTTGTTCTTTGTTTTTGTGGGTTTGTGTGTCTGTTGGTTTTTTTTTTTTTAGTTCCCCACCCCCTCGTAGCAAGGAGACACCTTTCACTGGCAGTACTGCCTCGTAGACCCCCGGTATATGAAGAGGCCCTCAGCCCTCATATGACTCCTGATCTGTGGTGAGAGACTGGTATGCAGGGACACTCCACCCCAGAGGATCAAGATGGAAGGGTCAGGGAGTAGAGCATGGGAGAGTGGGCCTGGGAAGCAGGAAAAGAGGACAATATGTCAAGGATGTAACCTGTAGCAACAAACAAATAAATTTACTAATTAAAAAAAAAGCAGATAACAACGTTAATACACTGTAAAAAAATTAAAGGACACAGCCGTTCAACCTGGTTTTATGAACCTCCAAGTGTCGAAAAAACATAGAGCTAAGGTAAAATACAGGAGAAATGTGGTGTTAACCCATGCTTTTAACTTCAGCAGAGACGGGAGGAGCACCAAAGTGTTAGTGGACTTATAAATTCTAGAGTTACACGGAAAAGGGTGGTGAGGGTACACACCCTTAATCCCATCATTCAAGAAGAGTACACCCTTAACCCCAACACACTAGAGACAGAAACAGGCAGATCTCAGAGATCAAAGTCAGCCTGATACAAAACAAACTCTAAATAAAGAAAAACTTTGATCCAGGAGTGGTGGAACACATCTTTAATCCCCTTAGATGGGAACCACAGGTCTTGGATCCCAATATTTAGAATGCAGAGACACACACACAGGATTTGGAAGGACCTAAGTTTAAAAGCTACTTACAAAAGGCCCACACAACACAAACAAATTGTCCTTCGAAACCTCAAAATATATACACTAAAGCTGGTTTAGCTCCAAAATAACAAAATAATTTCTTCTTTAAACCAGATTGTAAGATAACACTTTATATATTGTCAAAAACCAAATTTGCTTCAGGAGAAATATTACCTACCCCCCCCCCAAAAAAGAGGGTGATTGTCCCTGAGTGAGGAATAGGGCAGGGCTCTGTTCTTATCATTCCAGGAGAATCAAAGCATCCATTCAAGGAACCCAGGGACAACTGGACAACGGAAACCTCAGCAGAAATCAGAATCAGACACCAAAAGAAGACGAGTGACCCAGATGATTCAGCCTGACAGACTCCCTCAATAGATGTCTCCATCAAAAGCCTACAAACACAACAACTCAATATCGCTAAGACCGTTCAGCCCTACACAATGCCCCAGCCAGAACCTCAGTAAAGCCTGGAAGTTCAGCTTCTGCCTACAAATTCCTTAGGTCATCTAAACAGCTGAGAACAGAAGGACTGAACATAAAAGGATTGTATAAACATTTTTAACCATTTTTCCATTTTGGTTTGGGCCCCAAACAGGTTTACTACGACCCAAATCAGCAGGAAGTCATTTTAAGAGAGCGACGTCCCATACCCAGAGGGTGGAGAGGGTGTTTCTCCACCCCCCCTTTTTTCAGTTATTTGAAGGACAACTGAAAACACTATTATTTAGGGGAAGAGATTACAAGTTGTTAAATGGTCCTGTTTAATGGGTTTTGGAGGTTAGACCCAGGGTATTCCTTCTTTCCCTTTTCTGTATCCTTCTTTATCTCCTATGTAGGAATGCACGGACCAGAGAAAAATCGAGACACAGCACAGGAAGGATCAAGAAGAAAGGTCACATTATTGAATATGCCCTTATACCCTTGTATATTGATACAAAATTAATAGTATATTTGGCTAAAGTGGTATTGACCATTGTTTATTGTGCAAAAATAAGATTGTGTTGGTCTACGTCAGTATTGATATTTGTATATTGATACAAAACTAAGATTATAGTTGGCCACAATGGTATTGACCCTTGTATATGGACGCAATATTAAGATTGTATTGGGCCGCATAGGCATTGATCTTTGTATATTGATACAAAATTAAGAGTATATTTAGCCACATTTGAATAGATCTTTGTATATTGATGCAAAATTTAAGGTAACGCTTCCTAATGGTATCGTACTTAGAGATACTTAAAAATGAAATGTGAAGTTCTGGCCTCTTGATACCAACCGTCTTAAACTGCTTAGGATAGTTAAGAAAAACAAACTCCTAGTCATGCATGCATGTCACCTTGTTAGCTACTAAGACAGTCTATCACATATTCTCTAAGCTACTCAGTAATCAAGTTGTTAAGAGACAAGCAACCTTTGCTTATCTAAATACAAGAGATAGATAGGGCATCTTCAAAAACCCCAAGAGATCTGCAGAATATGGCATTCAAAGATGTTATCTTAAATCAAGATTTTCTTTTTTTTTGATATCGAGACATATCAGTGCCTGACAGCACCCCCTATTCTACTCCAAGTAGAAGAAAAGCATCGAGAATCTCCAATGTGAGATGGTTGAATTAGTGGCAAGCCTATCTCTTGACATGTAAAAGCTCCTTGCTTCAACTGCAGACAGACTGCTGTCCAAAAAGGACAAAACTTGGTAGCAGGGAAGTCGACAGCCTAGCTCTGCCAAGACAGGGTAGGTTAGTCCTTCACAATCCCTGCTCTACAATAAATGTCTGTCAGAGAAACAGGACCAAAAGGCTGAAGACTGATGCTGGAATGTATGGAGAGAAAATGGGAACTGTCCAGGTAGTCACTGGTTTGTCATTTCTTAGTATTGGAAGCTGCAGGCCCTGCACTTCCTATACAATCAGATATATTTATCCTTCTCAGCTCTCTGAGGTGGTTGAAGAATAGACAACTTGAGTCTCATAGCTAAATTTTGAGTTGTTTAGGAATCAAGAGGGCGTTCTAGATCTAAGAAGATGGTTATAATAGTGATGCAAGTTAGTATGAAAACTAAGTCAGTTATAGAACTTTAAACTCATGGAGATGGTTAGAAGGTAGAAGGTTAAAGTCAGGGGCCAAATATGTATGAACTGGACATTGGGAAGGTACACCGGGCCATTTAACTCTCATAAATGTGGCATATTTAATTCTGCTGTTTTGTATAGAATTTACTATTATAAGAGAAAGAACCATTTGTTGGAATGAAAAGAGAAGCTGTTGGGGGGGGAACAGGGTGGAAGGGTGGGACAAGAAGGGGGAATAGGGAAGGGTTTGCGACTGAGATGTAACTTGAAAAAAAAAATAAAGTACTTATTAAAAAAAAAAAAAAAGTTCAGAGTTATAGAGACCACTCCCAGTGGATATATCTACAACACCATTCCTGCTCTTAATGTTCAAGGATCATTGCAGAAGAAGAGGCTGAAAGATTATAAGAGCCAAAAGAACAGAAGTCTGCTGTGAGATCGTATCCCCCAGAAATGTCGGAAGCTATACCCATGAAGTATCACCAACATGGCTGTCTAAACAAGACCCAAGCAATGACAACACTAAGACATGCTAGACACACTAGACATACTAACATGGTCTGGAAAAATCTCACAAGGCCTCCTCCATAGACAAAGTACTAAGAGCAGGAGGAACAGTCTTCCCAGGGAAGAATAACCAATTGATTTTCCAATTCCAAATGATCAGCTCTAAAAACATATAACAAGTAACATTATGCAGACTGAGCAGCTTGTATTTGTATATTTAGATTTACACATTTAGATTTATATATGTGTACATACATGCAACTAATGAAAGAAAAAGAGGCCATGAATTTGAATGAGAACGAAGTGGGGAATTGCATGGGGAGGGTTAAAAGGAAGAATGGAAAGGGAAGGAAATGATGTAATCACATCATAATCTCAAAAAAAAGAAAAAAATATATTTTAAAAAGAAGATATGTTCAAGTCTTGACATGTGGTACATGTGAATGTGACTTTATTTTGGAATAGGGTCTTTACAGATATAATTAGTAAGATGAGGTCATAACTGAGTGGAGTGGGGCCTAACCCAGTAACTGAATCCAGAAACACAAAGGGAAAAATCCCCAGGAATATAGAAGCAGAGGTTGTAGTTCATACTACAAGCCCAGTAACTCTATTATCACCAGGAAAGGATTCTGGAACAGAACAGAATTGCCATTCAACTTTCAAGGAAAAACTACAGCTACCAAAACTTTGACCTCAGATTCTGGCCTCCTTAGCCATTGGAGAATCCTTTTCCACAATCTGCTTGTGTGTGTGTGTGTGTGTGTGTGTGTGTGTGTGTGTGTGTGTGTGTGATATGTGTGCATATTTATATGTGTATATGTGTGCATATGTGTATGTGCGTGTGTGTATGTGTACTGTGTGTATGTATGTATATGTGTGTATACATTTATGTGTGTATGTTTAGGTGTATGTGTGTATGTATAGGTGATGTGTGCATATATGTGTGTATGTGTATATATACATGTCTGTGTATGTGTGTATATGTGTGTGCATATGTATGTGTGTACGTATGTGTGTATATGTGTGTATATGTATATGTGTGTGCATATGTGTTTGTTTGGATGTGCCAATCAGTTTGTGGTTCTTTGTTAGGAAGCTAATATGATGTGATATGAAGCCTGGAGCATGACTTCATGAGCTTCCAGAACTAGAACATGAAGGAAGAGGATATACCTCTGCCCCAGAGCTCTCTCTAGCATTTTGGGAAGAAGGAGGGAAATGTGGCTGCTGCTGATCCTAGCACTGATGAGTGTACATATCTGAAACAAGGAATAGAAAGTTACTTCCTGTTTTAGACTGAGCTTGAGAACCTCAGCTAAATTAGACTAGTGTTCAAGACCCTCCTCTTGTTCCCATCAAGGGACCATAATATGTGGCAGTTCACACTCCAGAAGCCAAGACATAGAACTTATCCAGTTTCCCAACCACGTGATAAGAGGTCCCAGAGGGCAGTCTAATTCTATGAATTGCCAATGCTTCTTTGGGACCACGTGACTTACTACACATGTACTTTTGGAGTTGGTAAAAGACAGAGATTATTCCAAGAACATTAGCCTCTAGCCTGCCAAGATGCTTCTAAATGTAGCTTGCAATCACCAAGGTTTGAAATAATTGTCTTCTCCCTAATCAGATAATCACTGCCACCCAGGCAGTTCCAACACCCGGGGCAGAGGGGAGGCAGGAGGCGAATGAAGGGGGTGAAGCAAATCTTTCCCAGCTTGCCCCAGGGGCAGCCACAGATGTAAGCAGTCAAAGTAAAGGGCCCTCCCGAGTGCTTTCCTTTCCCCAAAGGTTCCCAAAGTCTCAGTCCAAGTTCATTTTTCATCTCATAACTGTTCAGGGTGATCCAACATGTGTGAGGCTTGTTTCAGTCTGTTTGGGGTTCTTTTGTTAAACTGTCAAAACAATGACCTCATTTGGAGCCATCTGCTGGCATAGGAGATTGGCACAGAGCTCACTGCTGACTTGTAGAGCTGAAACAATCAATTCAAGATGGCCACTCTGGGCACATGGTTCACTCAGTGATACTGAAGCCGATAACGGATTGCTTCAGCTCTTCCTCCAATTACCAAACACAACTATGCTTATGCAGCCACCAAAGGCTGCCTGCCAAGCATGGCAAAGGAAATACACCATCCAATGACCCAGAAACACAGACCCTCCGCTGCTCTCCCCTCTATGTCCCACCTGAGCAGTAACATGGAGGATCAAGGGAATGTGATTTAATCAGAGCAAATGTTCTCTTTGGAGCAGAAAACATGTGGGTACCACCAGCACGTGGACATCAAGAGGCAATGACCTTTATCATATGCTATGTGGTGGCACCGGGCCTCTCCCAGAAATGCCAGAATAAATGGGAAAGCATCATTGTGGGCGTAACTCAGACGTGGTTTGTGATCTCCAGGAAGAGAGCGAACCGAGACATCTCATCAGGGCCCAAAGCCTGTGGGCATCTGCAATCATGACCGAGGCTGCTGAGCACAGCATTTATGCAGACTGTGCAATTAGAGAGCAGGTGTGCTCGTGAAAGAAGAGCCACTTTTTATTACAAGTCTTCCCTCATTTCTCTGGGAAACAAAAGAGAGCAACTCAAGAATCATGCAGGAAAATTATTTTTGATCCAGTCTATGCTTGTTGCCACCTTACTCCATGAAGTGGCTAATTGGGTCAGCTCTGCAGAGCTTTCCAGGTTCTGACAGGGGTCTGAGTCCAGAGCCCTTGTGTGCACTCCCTCAGGCCAGCGAAGAGCCAATGACATGCCTCAGATTTCCTTTGGCTTATAATAGCCAGGCTGTGAGTTGGTGCTGGGGTTGAGGAAAATAATCTCACAGAAAACTATCAAATAGGAATTTCTCACAAGTAGAAACAATGAAGGACCTCATGAACGAGAGTTAAGTCTGGCGTGAGCCTGGGATTGTATCCAAAAGGGGGATTAATTACACTGAACTTCATTCAAAGGAGTAGTGGGCATTTGGAAGTAGATTACTATGACTATCAACATGGAACAAAGTAAGAGTGGTCCACATTTCAGCACATAAGACATAATAAAAGAACAATTGTTATGGCTGAGGAAGAGCCAAATGAGGCATGCAGGGAGGGAAATAGCATGACTGGGGTAAGCCTGGAGTCATCACTCTTTAATTGACCAAAGTCACAGAGATATTGGGACCAGGTACTTTCACTAAGAAATAAGATTTACACGATCTACTTTTAGCATGGACCAGCTATCTACATGCAAATAAACACTCTGATAACAATCATGTTTATGTCAAGGTGGAGGAATTATAAAGAAAAATCACACTAGTAGAACTCCTAGTAGAATTATCTACACACGCACACACGCACACACACACAGACACACACATACACACACACACACACACACACACACACACATGCACACCACCCAGGCCCCACCCTCATCTTCCTCAAAGGAGGTGGAAATGTTAGGAGGACTCCACTCATGGTACAACTTCACAAACTGTTCACCCATTCCAAGGGAGGGCCACAGACTGAACATGGCTGAAGCAGGCAAGCTGAGGCTCTTCTGAACACTGTTCTCCCCTCCCTGTCTTCCTCAGATTGCAGAAAACATTTGATACTCTGTAAAGAACATCCGAATTAAAATTCACTCAGGAACAAAGCCAGAGGAGACCAACTGCTTCCTGGTAGGCATAGTTTAGTATTCAACTTTTGCTATATTAAAAGTCAGAAGTGACTGGGGGAGGGAGTGGAGCTACTGTCGAATATGCAGCATTGGAGTGTAAAATACCAAATATAATGACTTTGCTGAGACTATCAAAAATTGGCATTTTTATGTAAAGAAAATCAGTCTAGTTTTACAATACATGGAACTTTATAGCGTTTACTTTAAAAATACTCACATTTTATTCAAGCTTCTCTTAATAAATCTTTTGGCCAAGAGTAAAAAAAAAACCCAGTGACCTGACCCAGTAGTTAAGTACAGTGCATTGAAAGCCACACCTAGAAAGAAACACAAATGCTCATCTTTGTGCAGTCAAGTGCACATTGAAGCGTCTCATTGTCTTGATGACAGTGGCCACCAGGACCGTAGCTCAATAGCTGTGTCTTATACTTAAATATTCATTCCAGCCACAATAGCAGTTATTATTTCCAGTTTTAAAATATAGCCCAAATAGTTTCAAACAGAGCAATGAATTAACGCAAAGATTTCCTTATTCCACTGTACCCAGAGCACAATGGCACTTGGGGAGTCATGAAATGTACAAATGGAGTTGCCCAACTACAACCTAGATCAGCTTCCTTACCCGTTTCATGCCTATAAAGGGACTTTCTAAGGCAATGGCCTTGATGTGAGGTGTCCTTGCAGCCATCTCAGTGTTGGGAACCATGAGCATCTATCTGAACAGAGGCAGATATAGGAGGCTGAGTTTAGCCATCCCGATAAGGAAACAGGTCTTGTCTCCTGGGATGATGAGACTCTCACAATCAAAGCAAAGAGCCTCTTATCAGGTGAGGAAGAATACCGTTCTCCCTGGCACACCTTTACTTCATGTTAACCTCCAACCCTAAGGCAAAACATCAACTTCTGCTAGGATCCATGGGATCCATAGAATACACATTGTACTAGGGGAAGGAAAAGAAAAAAGAAAGCGCAAGCTGGAAAATGTGATCCAAACTGGCAATGAATATTTATATGGTCAGGGATGTCTCAATTTGGAATCAATCTAAATCTAAAACAAATTTCTTCATCAGCTTGTTGCTCCAAGGAGGCCAGGGCGGGGTAACAACTGATTGCGTTAGCCCTGGAAATAAAATTTAATTCTGTTTCCCACCAGTTGAAACTCTGGCAGGTTTCTTTTCCCTCACACTTGGTTTTCTCATCTGTAAAATGTAGATTAGTCGGTGCTTCAAAGAGCTATGCTGAGGGTCTGTGCTACCTTCTCAGTCATTTGCAGCCCCAGGAGCTTTTGCATTCATCTGGGCTTTTCCCTGAAGGATGCTGATGCTGCTCTCCCTGGGACTGAATTCTTCTGGCCTCAGCTTCTTGGAGAGAAGAATATTCTGCTGACCTAGATCAAACAGGCATTCTATATATTTCCTTCATTCTACTTACAACATCCTAAATCATCCAGTTTGTTTAATAACTTATCATCAACTTTCCTTGTTTCCTAAATATACACACTCATGCACACACATGCACATACTCATATGCACACGCACACACAAATGCACATGAACACACTTGACAGTGACCCCTATGAATGCCAAAATCTTGCTGGCCTCATTCTTTGCCTCATTTCTAGAGCCTCAAACCAGACTTGAGACTGAGCAGGAGCCTGATATATGTCTATTGTTGAATGAATAAACACACATGAAGTGTTGGACAAATATTAGGTCCTCAAAAATTACTGACCAAATCAATGACTAACAGGCTTGAGAGGTTTCCTATCTAGTCCTGTATCCACTCCTGTTTGGAGCAGGTGAGGAGAGCTCAGAGGCTTTTCAACCAGACAGACATGAGACCAGATCCAAGCTCTCTGATGTAACCTTAGGCTGACCAGTCAGCCAGGCCCTCCTTCTGAAGAGATGGGGTAATTGTCCGATGTATTTGCACTCGTGCAAAGATTTAATGGAGAGAAAACACAAGCTGACCAGCAATGCTGGTTAGAGAATTCTCAAGGCCATGAGAAAAAGCATAAATGGAAGACCCTTGTTTCAAAGTTATGAAGCATTTCACGCGATAACAGCAGAGTATCGAAGTGAGCACAGGGCCCTTCTCAGCACAGTCTTGGGGGACTCACACCTTGTGCCCACAAAGCTGGCCTCACCGCCCAGCCAAGTGTCTGAAACACAAGAAAGCTCATTAACAAATGAGTGTGCTTCCCTTCTCATTAAAAATCTGATGTAATGAAATTAAGACAGATTGTGGCTATTGGCTGAACAAAAGGATCCTGAGCTATGGAATTTCTGGTAGTGATAACTATCCAGGCTAATTATCCACTTGGTGAATTATTCAGATACTTCATCTGTCTCTTTTTTATTCTTTTGAGTAATATCCCTGCCTGTTTGATAATTCAAAAATAGACTCTTCCATCCCCCACTTGCCTCCAGCACTTTGATAAATCGCCATTGAAACAAAAAGTTGAAACTTACAGACTCATTCTTTAACAGAGGAAAAAGAAAGACTATCATATTTTTCCCTTGTGTTCTTGCTTATTCAATATGGGTTTATTGGTCACCTGTAATGCCAGACCCAGTGTGGTGTTTCTGACAGGCAAAGTGGACAGTCACTGAGACAAGGAACTGGTATAAGTCAAGATTCTTGTGATTGAAGGAGGACAAGTCTGCTCCAGTTTGCTTCATAAAGAAAGAGTACACTTGGTTGCTTGATTATGGACTCCTAGAAACCGGCTCAGGAACACCAAGACATGCCCTGCATATTTACTGTGAGCAAAGAGGAGAAGCCAAGATTGAAAAGGCGTTTACCCATATCTGCATGCAGAGGGCAGGGTGGATATCACAGCTGCCCACTGCCCAGCTCTAGAGGGCCTGAGAAGACAATTGACCAATGGCAAGGAGAGTTCTGAACACAGGTTTATGGTAGGTGCTTCAGCAGACTCAGTAGAAAAACGTGAGAATCGGGACTCTGTGAACCATACACTGCTTTTTATTTTTTCTTGAGTGTGTTGGTGTGTGCTTATGTACATGTTAATGTGTATGCATGTCTGTGATGCGTACAGATACTCATGGATGTCAGAGATCAACCTTGGATATCTTTCTCAACCACTTTCCACCTTCCTTTTTGATAAAAAATGTCTTGGTGAGCCTGGTGCTTACTGATCTAACCAGAGGCCAACCTCAGATGTCACTCTTCCAGTGTTTTTGAGACAGGGTCTCTCACTGGCCTGGAGTTTACCAGGAAGGCTAAAGTGGCTAGCCAATAAGCCCGGGATCTTTAAAAAGGGGGGGGGGGTCTTTCCATTTTTGTATCCCAAGCTCTAGGATTATAGGCACATGCCACCACACCTGGCTTATTGCATGGGTGCTTGGGATCTGAACTCTGGTCTTTGTGCTTGTATGTTGAGCACTTTCCCAACTGAGCCATCTCCCCAGCCCATACATTTCTGAAAGTTCTTGTCTCTTCTAACAAAGATTCCAGCCTGGATATGGGGAGACCTAGCTCTTAATACTATGAAAATGCCAGTGTTTTTTCTTAAATAAAAACTTTCTTCCATGATATTCTGGACACAGAGACTTTGCATCCATGATTTCAAACATCTGGAAGAAAAAAGAAGGCATGGAAGGCGAGTCCCAGTCATTTCCAAACATCCAGATGTTTGGCATCACTTTGTCATTGCTGCAGTGTGTGGGCTTCCCCAGTCTGAAACAGACATGGAATCACTTCCAAGAACCAGGTTCAGAGAGTGACTTTCTGGGAACAGAGATACCTTATCATAAGCTGTTTCTTACAGAAATGAGCTAGCCCTGCACTAATTAGCAATTCAGGAATAAGGGTGAAAATGAACAGAAAAAGCTTAGAGTAGAGGCTGAGGACAGGGCTCGGTGAGTACAGTTCTTGCCATAGGAGGACCATGAGGACCTGAGAAATCACAGTCCTCCCAGAAGCCACATAAAAAGCTAGCTGTGGTAGTACAGGTCTGTAATCCAGCACTGGGGAGGCAGACCCAGGAGGATCCCTGGGGCTTGCTGGACAGTTACCTTAGCCTTCTTTGATGAGCTCTAGGCCAGTCAAAGACCCTGTGTCAGAAACAGGGAGAAACTGCCCAGTGGTTAGAGCACTAGCTGTTCTTCCAGATGACCCAGGTTTCATTCTCAGCATCCACACGGTAGCTTGCAACTGGCTACAAATCCAGTCCTAGAGCATATGACTCCCTCTTCTGGCTTCTGTTGGCACTGCATGCATGTGGCACTTATACAGACAGGCAAAATATCTATACACATAAAAAAATAAAAATGAAGGCTTTTTTTAATGTTAAAAAAAACAAATAACCCCCCAAAAGTGGATATGACTTCTGAAGTTGACCTCTGAGGAATGACTTCTGAAGTTGACCTCTGGCCTCCACACACATTTGTGCATGTGAGTGCAAGGCATACATACACACACACAAACACATATGCATGCACACACATATATGTAAGCACACATACATGCACCCACATTCACACACACATACATGCAAGCACAAACACACACATATACATGCAGGTATATGCACATGTACACACATATATGCAAGTACACACACATGCACATACATGTGTCTACACAAACACACACAAAAAAGCTTAGAATAACAGCATTTCTGAAAGGAAAAGTGATCTCTAATATACCTAAATTCTATTTTTAAAGTAGGTTGTTTTTCTTTAATCATGGTATTAAAGAAAATGGCTTAGTGATGAAAATATTGCTTAAACAGTAGATGTTGTAATGAACAGAACACCCCAGTAGGAGTTAGAGGACTTTGATTCTAACCAGTTCTACCCCCTGATGCTGTGGGCACATTAAGCAATATGTCTACAACATGTCTACCTCACTTCCTGCAAAACATAGGTGTTAAATGGGATGGGCTGCCAGGCCCATTCTAAAGCCAGCCTGAGTATGATTAACAAGTGTTTATAGAAACCATAATGCTAACATTTCACAGATCTTATAACACATAGTTTTGAAAGCATTTTCAAGCAAGGCTCATTTGATCCCTGCAGTGAGTCTGTAAGTCTAAATGCTGTCCAATTTGTTCACTGTAAAGAGTCACAGGGAATCCTGGGTGAGGATACAGGTGGTGGGTGATAGAGAGGTCGTCTCCATCAGGCATTTGGATGCTCCTTCCCATCTACCCAGGACACAGGCTCTCTTTCATCTGTGTTGAGAAGGGTTCACCATCTCAGGGACATTGTTATATTTTGATATACTCCATAATAAAGTACAGGTGCCACACAAAAGGTCTTCTAGCCTCATGTGGATTCGCTGGTTTCTAACTAAACTTGATCTGAAATTTAAGGTAAAAATGATGACTGGTGTTCCATAATAAGACCATATTGTGGTTCCAGAAAAGCAGGGTTTATTCAGAAGTATTATTTATATTTACTTAAAATTACACATAATGCATTGAAGTATATTGAGAGAGAGAGAGAGATCTTAAATGAAGAGACCATCTGATAACCACCTCAGCAGCAAACATAAAAAACTCTTTTTGAGTTATTGGTCAGAGAAGTCCAAGTGACTCCCAAAACAATATGAGCTATTATAATTGTCCTTGGTTGCCTCCCAGAGGCTGAAGATGAACGCCTATTGCTGAAAGCACCTTTTACTTGGGACACAGAACTCAGAAGGTTCTAGCTGGATCTGACTTGAAAGCCTCCTCTCTGAAGGCTAGCTTTCACAATACCAGAAGCTGTTATGAAAGCTGTCAAAGAAAGAGAGCAACCAATAGTTCCACACAACTGTGATACGTGTGGATCACAATGACTAGCATGCCAAAGTGGGGAACTGATACAATAGTGGCACTCATGTCTTGATAGTAGCCAATGGCCGTCTGGGTTTAACATCTGCTCAAAAGGAGGAGAATCAAGCCTGGTACTAGAACCCTAGCCAACTGCTCACAGCCAGTGAGGTCATGGGTATTAGAGGAGTGCTCATATCTGACAGCCGACCAATATAGCACCTCATTGCATTCTTAATACTAACCCTTATACCCACAGATCACTGTAGCTCCCAGCCCTCATCAAAGAAAGCTCCTCTTTGCAGCAAATGGAAACAATTACAGAAAATCACCACTGGCCAAAATACAGGGAACAACTGATTGTGGGAGCCCACACACATCTACAACACAACTCCTACACCTAAGGCTTAGGGACAATCTCAGAAGAGAGGTTAAAAAAAAAAAAACTTCAAGAGTCAAGAAACAGAAATCCTGCTGAACAATTGTGTCCTAAAAATGACAGGTAAGCTATACCTATAACAATGTGACGGCCTAAGTAAAACCCAAAATATGACAACATTAATAGACAAGCTGACATGGAAGGCGGGCATCTCAAGGGTCCCCATCCCTAGACAAGAGGCTACAGGCAACAAATGATGGTTGACATTAGGAGAATTAGTCATCTTCAGGGATGAGTTCCCTAACTGGTTATCCCATTCCAAGTGGCCATCACTGAAATCATATATGTGTGTGTATGTATATATGTATATAAAATAATAAGTCATATATATATACAGGCTCAGCAGTCTGTAATTTTATTTATAAATATGTCTGTATATATATCCTTTATACATATGTGGATATATATATAAATATAAATACTAATAAAGAAAAAGAGGCTATGGATTTGAGAGGAAGTTGGGGAAAGAGAAATTGGAAGGAGGAAAGGAATGGAAGAAATAATGCAATTATATTTAATGACAAATGTTTAAATTATTCTTTAAGATGATAATACTGTTTAAGAAGCAGGATAGCCAGACCACAGGAGCTCCTAACAGCTAATATAGAAGCAACTAGAGCCACAAAACAAGTAATGACAATATTGGACTATAACTCCCATCCAATAATGTAACTATCTTTGGATTCACATGTCCTCCTTGATGTTTATAAATATAACTGTTATTAGATCTTCAATTTCAATTGAAATATTGGAATTTCAATTGAAAAATGTAGACAGTAACTAGGGAACTCATAATGACAACAGGTCATGTCCACAGTAATAATTTTTACAGATCCTCTCTTGTGGATGCTAAAATTAGTGGAGGAAACTTGGAAGAGAAACAATTTTCTTAGTAACAAGTTATTTCCCTCAATATCTACTGAGTACAAATAAAAGAATAGTGCGTCACAGCAGAAAAAGCTGGCAGATACTTTAGCCATGAGATCAAGGTCAGGCTCATGTGTAACAAGGGATCATCAGCAAACTTGAGAGGTTCACAGAACCATTTCTGTAGTATTCTTGTTAAATGTGGGTCACCTCAGTTGTACTAGTTCTCTGGTGGAAGTTTTGGGGTCGTTTGTGTATACTATCATATCACCTGCGAATAGGGATTAATTTGACTTCTTCCTTTCCAATTTGTATCCCCTTGATCTCCTTTAGTTGTCTTATTGCTTTAGTTAAAACTTTAAGTACTATGACAAGATATGGGGAGAGTGGGCATCCTTGCCTTGTCCCTGATTTTAGAGGAAATGCTTTAAGTTTCTTTCCATTTAATTTGATGTTGGCTACTGGCTTGCTGTATATTGCCTTTATTATTTCTAGGCATGGTCTTTGTATGCCAACTCTCTCCAGGACTCATAGCAGCTTTATTTGTAATATAGAAACTAGAAACAACCCAATTGTCCCTCAACTGAAGAATGGGAAAAAAAACAAAAAACTGTGGTACATTTACACAATGGAATACTACTCAGCTATCAGAAATATGAAAATCATGCAATTTTTAGCTAAATAGACAGAACTAGAAAAGTTCATCCTGAGTGAACTAACCCAGATGCACATCAGAAAGATGCACATGGCATCTATTCACTTATAATTGGATTTTAGCCATATAGTACAGGATAACTATCCTACAAACAACACACCAAAAGGAACAGGAACATAGACCTTGTTATCTGTTGGTGGGACACTTTGCCCTCATGGAGTTGCCATATAGTCCCCCAGTCCAAGAGGAAGCTCTTAACATTCATATGACTGTTGAACTGTTTGGGGCGGGGGGCTGATGTGTAGGGCCAATCCATTCCCCAGAAGTAGGATAGTGGGAGAGGGGGAAGAGGGTGGGAGAGTGGGACCAGTGGAGAGAGGGGACTGTGATAGAGATGTAACTTAAAGTAATAAATAAACATTTAAAAAAGCACTAATAAAAAAATATGTGTCACCTCACTGCATTATGAGAAACTATCAGACAAACCATAAGATTGTCCAGAAAATAGTTGATTGGTGATTTTCAAAACTGTCAAGATCACCAGGCATGATGGTGCACACTTGTAATCCCAGCAGTCATGATGCAGAGACAGGAGGAAATCAACTTTGAAAGTGGGGGAGGGAGAGGTAGAGAGGCAATGGGAGGGAACAAAGGAAAGGGGGAGGGAGGAGGAGAGGAGAAGGAAAGTGGGGAGGGGAGAGGGGAGAAGGGAAGGGAAGAAAAGGAAAAGGGGAAGAGAGGAGAGTGGAAGGACCATTACAGTTTGACAAACACTGAAGGAAAGTAACTAAGGGCAATGTATACTCCTTCTATGGAAAACTAGGAAAACTGAGTAAGAGTTTGAGCTTTGCCAACGAACACTTGCTATCTTCTCCTGATTATTATACAGTTCTTATATAATCTGCTAACTTTAGGAGACAGTAGATGAGGGAAATGTCAAAATGCTGTGCAATTTTTCAACGTTTCGGAAAGCCTAAAATCAGTTTAAAAAATTAAAATACCCCTGGAGCCATTGTGACAGTTGTCTGGGCTCCCTCAAAGCCCAAATTAGCCTGCCTGAGAGACTGCCAGGGTAATTCTCCATGCTGGCTCTTGTTCCAAAGAGTGTCTCTTTAGTGAGTGGGATCCAGGAGACCCCCAGACCACATTCTGACCTTGCCAGTTTTCTGACAATCCAGCTATTGGAAATCATCATGCTTTCTGGCCAGCACATCCACTGCAAACAGTGTATAAACTCAATGCTTCCTTGACGACAATGTCAGCACTGTCTCACACTGAATGCAGAAATCGTGAGCCCAAGAGTCCCAAAGATCTTCAATAACAAGCACATCTCCTTCATTTTGATCGCATTGATCCTGACTCGCTTCACACAGCTCCAAGGGCAAAGCAGGCAGAACTTCGCTGACACACACGTTCTGTCTTCAGTCCTGCTTCCAACTGTGTCCACCCAGCAAGTCCAGCATCATCGTCCTCGTCCTTCCTGGATGGAGAGCATGTGTTATCACTTTCCATTGTCTATATCTTTGGGGGTTGATTTTTCCAGGAAACACATACACACCTGAGTCCATGGTGCATGTCCCAAGGGTACAAACTGATAGCCACATACGCAGCTGACAATTTGATGACAATTGTGCACAGCCACATTAGAAACAGAGCCAAGTGCCACTGCCTAGAAATTAAGCAACCTCCAGCAGTTTCTGAGTTTTAGTCCTGAAACAAGACATATATTTCTCTTCAGGAGCCTCTGCTGCCACTGGGAACTGAATGGGTGGAGGAGTGTCCTTCCTGAATTATGGGCCTACCTCTTATTGTGAGAGAGTGTGTATGCACATGCATGTGGGTATGTATGTGTGCATGCATGTATTGTTACAAGGGGATGTGAAGACTACAGGACAACTCCAGCTGTTGTTCACCTTGAATATATCTTATTTAAAGACAGAGTCTCTCTCTAGCCTGAAAATTACCAACCAAGCTAGCCTGGCTAGTCAGCAACCCAGAGATCTGCGTGTCTCCCGAACACCCAGCACTGGGGTTACAGGTGTGTGCGCTATCACACTTGGCTTATTTAACATGTATTCTGAGGATTGGACTCTGGTCCTTTTTCTTGCAAACACTTCTCAGCTGTGCCATCTCCCTATCCTCCAGATTCCTATCTCAACCAACCAGTATGTAACAGGTTCCTTCATCCTAGCCTGAGAGGTTGGCTTTAAGAGAAGTTTAAGATTTGGTCCCTGGCTGGAAGGATCTTGCAATCTGGCATACACTGGGATTGTCATCTTTAAGTAGTTATGTCTGAAACAAAAACTTACTATGTACCATCCCAAGTTGCTGAAATCCAGGAAAAGGAGAGCAACGGAAATTTTCATGTGGGAGTGGGTTCTTCCACCCATATTTTGGTTCATTCTCTATGCCACATGGTGCTCTAAGAATTCTGTATGAAACAGACAGAAAAATAAAAACAAGCAGATAGGTGTGTTTCAGATTGTTGGAGATAAAATCAGAAAAATTAAATTGGAAATAGATTATGTTTAGCTGATCTACAGACTTAACCACACACACACCCAGGCAAATTCAAGGCCACTATAATTCATGCTTGGGCTTGCACAACTCTTAAGATCCCAAATCTCAACCCGTTTGAGGTTCTACACCTTGGAAAGTGTGATTTAACCCTACACATGAATAGGACTGGTAGATAATAAGATCCAGTTGGAGAGGCTAGAGAGACCGTTCAGTGGGTAAGAGCACTGGTTGCTCTCCCAGTGGACCCAGGTTCCATTCCCAGCATCCACATGATACCTAGCAACCACCTGTAAACCTAGTTCAAGAGGATCTGATGCCCTCTCTGGTCTCTGCGGGTACCAGGCATGCAAGTGGTACACAGATATACATCCAGACTAAATACTCACGTACATAAAATTTCAAATTAAAACATTTTGAAGATCCAACCAGGCTTCCATTTTGTTCGTTTCTTTATAAAAATCTCAGAGGTGGAAGGCTGATGTCACTTTCTTCCATGGTTTTTAGAAAGAAGAAATTATGCCAAAAAGGAAAACCCACCATTTTTCATGGATCATGGGCCCCCTTTTGTCTCCTCCTTTAGAAGTCTAGACTTATTTACCAAGCTGTCAATTATTGATGGAACACTGGCTATGGTTGTGTTCTCAGCACCTAGGACAATGCTCAATGCATCACAGATATTTAATAACGTCTGTCAAACTAAGTGGTTGCATGGGCTTTAAACACAACATAATATGAGATATAAAAATGTGATGAGGGTGTTCTTTTTAGTTCCTATATGTTCATAGAGCCATCTATAAATGAGACAAAGATCTTTTAATAAAAAAAGTTTATCCTAGAACCTTGTGTCATTATCATTCATGGAAGTAATAAGGCCTTGCATCTCACTGCCCGGAGAGCTCCAGAGAGTGTTCACTGCAAAACAATACAAGGACACCCACTGACATCCACGCCATAGCTCATGCTAGGAGTCACCTTCTTTAACAAAGACCATGAAAGCAAGCCTGACTTAGAAGACGCACAGCCTTGATGGCTGTTGACAAGTCTCTGCCACTGAAAGTTCTCACCTGGCTAGCCCATATGCGACTACATCTTTATTATCAGAGGACACCATGACTGCCCACCATAATGGACTATATACCTTCCAGCTGGGAGTTAAAACAGACCCTTCTTTCCTAACATTGTTTTTGTCAGGTTTTTTATTACAGCAACTAAATGAGTAGCTAATGCAGATAATTAGTAAACTGAGTCAAATGGGATGAGCCCCACCCACACAAAAATAACCGAGTCTTCACTGTCCATATTACCCATAACTGCCCCCCTCAAGGCTTCTCACCCAAGAAATTTTCACTTGGATAGCCCTGTTGGATCATGCCCAAATTCTACAAGCCACACATGATTTTTCTCTAGGTTCCTAGTACATCTATGACCTCCCTTTCTTCCTATCTCTGTCACCAACCTGAACTAAGCAAGAGAGCCCCTCTCCCCTCACCACACTTGATGCACCATGAACATGGACCATTATTTGGGTTAGTAATGGGTAAGAAAGCACTTGCTAAGAGCTTCAGAGGAACCACCATGTACCCAAGAAGATATCTGATGATGCCATTGTCCTCATAAACTTCTCAACAATTTTCCCTTTCCACTTGAGAAACTGATGCTCCTAATGATGGTATAACCCCAGTGTGGTGGTCATATAATGCTGTGAAACAAATTATTCCCAAATTTTGACAGCTTAAAACACCAGTCCTTTGTTATCTCACAGTTCTTGAGAGCCAAGAACTCTGGAGTGGCCCTGCTAGCTGATTGGGACTTGGGATCACTCTTAAGGTTGAAATCAGGATGTTGTCTGGGATTTGACTGGACATGGAAGCTCTGTTTCTAACATGGATTTCCAAAATAATGGTGGGTGGGAGGTCTTATCCATGTAGAATATTTCACACAGCCTCTTGGGTTTCTTTACCACATGGCTACTGACTCCTGCCAGAATAAGTGATCCAAAGGCGAGCAAACTGGAATGTCCTTACACTCTGATCCCTGACCTAATCACAAATGTTGTGTATCATTGCTTCCAGCACACCCTACTTCTTCAGGCTGCTCTCTTAGGAGAAGAGAGTCAGGATTTACCTTTTAAAGGGATGAGTATCAACTGTGTAGAGTAACTAGGCATAGCCATGCACACCTATAACCCCAGTGTTGTGGTGGGTGAAAACAGAGGGATTGCTGAGGCTTGCTGGCTGCCATCCTACCTCCAGGTTCAGAGAGAGACCCTGTCTCAGGGGAATAAGATGAAGAGTGATAGAGAAGAACACTTGGCATCTTCCTCTGGAGTCTGAGCATGCTATTGGATGGGTACACATATCTGTGCACACACACAAATGCACACATATACTACATAGCTACTCAAACACATATAAACACATACATATAAAAGTAATTTTTAAAAATAATTAAGATTGAAAACAGTGCAATATTCTGACCCATGCCTACTTTTTGAGAGCCCCATCTCTCTTTTTTCCTGGGTAACCTCATGGTGAGCCCACAAGTTCCCTAGAGTCCAAGTACTTGTTCCTTTGAGCCCTTTTTCTACTCCTCTTTTTGCTATGCTTTCTTCAATTCCTTAGCTGTCTGGAATATTTTTGACCTCTAGCTCTCCAATCTAGTGTCACCTCCTCAGAGATGGCCACCCACACTACCCAGTCTAAGTCAGACTTCTTTCCTTCCACTACTTCCTGCAGTTTTCATACATTTGCTCCTGCTGGAAAGATACTACAGAAGAGAAAATGGCTCTTCCATATTTGCTCACCACTGTATCCCCAGAATCTAGGGAGGACTGAACACAGGCTGACACTCATAACCTATTGCTGAGAGAGTGAATGGACAAATAATAAGAGGTAGCATTCTGAACACCCATGAAGAGGTGGCAGTTGTACAGAGCATGTGAGCCCACAACACAGTACCTCCAGGAAGGGCTTCCTTGGCCTGTAGGGACTGGAAGTAAGAGCAAGGAAAATGGGAGGGCTGTGGGCTGAGGCTCTGCCTCTGCAGTAGATAAACAGAGCTAGACTGTAAGCTGATAGAAGCTCAGAAGCAGATCCTCCTCCCAGTGGATGTGAGTGCCTCTGATGTGGGGACAAGAAGCTACTTGGGGATGTGTTCTTAACATGCTGAGCTCTCCCTCAAACCACCATTTTTGGGTCAGCTCCATCTTCCTGCATGCATGTGGAGACAATGACTCTGCACAAGGTAGCAGGGTTGAGGTGGAAATGGACAATGGGTGGCATTCGGCTCGGGACTAGGAGGTCAAAAGTCAGAGGGGCAGTGCTAGGAGGGCTTGAGGGGGTAGCATATTCCTGGAGGGGAGTTGCCTTTCACTGGGAAATGCTGGAAAGAAAGAATCTAAAGACTTCTTTGAATGATCAAGGGCTCTATTATCCTCTCCAGAGTCGATTTCTCTTGATCCCACAGCAGGGCACGATGGGACAATGGACAAACGTAGAAATTGGAATGGAGCAGTATGGATCAATAATCTCACCTCCTTGCTGAAGTGGGAATCTCTCAGCCCAGGAACTGTTAAAGGGATCAGGTAGCTTGTTCTCCTGACCCAACCCAAACCAGTACTGGCAGAGATTACTTCTCATTCCTGGATTACAGTGCCACCAGCCAGAGAGGAGCTCAAAGGACTCATAGTTGTGATGGATGGAGAAATGTGGATTTCTAAAAAGATTGATTTCTAACTACAGAGGAATAGTGCATGTTCTAAATCAAATTGAAGGCACCAGCTCCCCATGAGGTTTTAGCTCAAATATTAATCACCAGAGTAGTAAACAGTCTGAGACCAGGCTGTTGTGCTGACAGACAGACCAGACATAGGAAAGCCAGGCAACAGTGAGGCTCAGGGAACAGATGGCTTCTGATCTAGCTGAGCCCAGTATTGTCTTCTTAAAATAACTTCTTCCTGATGGCCTCTTATTAATGTGAAATGGATTTTGTAGGTCTGTAATACAACTAGACATGAAATTTTAAAAGTTAAATGAATAACATGCTCCAAATAGGAGAGAGAGAAAGTTATATCATTTAGAGATTTTTAAATTTTCATTTATGTTGTATGTGAATGTGTAATACATGCCATGGTACACATGTGGAGGTCAAAGACTAACTTGAAGAAGTCATTTCTGGTCCTCTTCTTCCACCATTTGAGTTCTAGGGATAGACCTTGGATCATCAGGTTTGTTTGCAGCAAGCACCTTTTTCCAATAAGCCATCTTGCTGACCCAATAATCTTCATTTCAATGCATAAGTGCTTGATACATCCACTCTCAAGATGGAATGAATAATCAGAATCTTACACATAATTATTTTAAATATACTGGTGTGCTGGTTAGTTTTTGTCAACATAAACTAGAATCTTGGGAAGAGGGAACCTCAACTGAGGGATTACCTCCATCAGTTTGGTCTGTGGGGGATTTGTTGATTGGCAAATGATGTGTGAAGGCCCACCCTACTGTGGGTGGTAACACCATTGGGCAGTTGCTCTTGAGTTATATAAGAAAGCAGGCTGAGCAAGCAGTAGGGGCAAGACAGTCAGGAGCCCTCCTCTATGGCCTCTCCTTCAATTCCTGCCTTTAGGTTTCTGAACTATTTGAGTTGCTCCCTTGGCTTTCCCCAATGATAGACAATGACCTATAAAGCCAAATATAACCACTTCCTTCCCATATTGTTTTAGGTCAATGTGTTTTATCACAAGGAAAAAATTAACTAAGACATCTAGGATATGAGATAAGTAACTGTTGGCACCTTTGTTTCATATCTAGTATTTTAAACAAATTGACAGAGAGAGAAAGGAGGGGGAAGGGGAGAGAATATGTATAATCACATAATCACTTAACTTTCATAGCTATAGATGAGGACTCATGTGGTTTGTTGTTTGGGAAACTTGGAATCTGTAGACACTGTAAGTGCAGATTATCTAAGTTTAAGCAATAGTGAAGGACTCAGGAGAATTCTAAGTAAGACCATGTCCAGACACATCCCATCATTGTACTTGGTTATCTGCTTTCCTTCAAAAGTCTACATATATTTTAAAACACGCACAAAATATTTTCCATCTATATGCAAAATAGAGTCCCTGTTATGGTTTGCATATGAAATGTTCACCCAGGTTCATGTGATGAATGTTTGGCCCCAACTGGTTGTGCTATGTGGGAAGGTTCTGGAAGCTTTAAGATGTGAGACCCAACCAGAAGAAGTGGGTTCTCACTGAGGGTGTTCTGCCTGGTGCCTGGTCCTTCCCACACTCTGTTTCCTGTCCTCCATGAGAGCAGCCTCCTTGTCTGCATTCTTTCACTACCATGATGTACATATCACATGGTGCCAAGCAACAGTAGCCTAAGGCCTCTAACACCATGAGGCAATTTTTCCTCTCAAGGTGCTGTTCTGAGTGTTTGGTCACAGAGATATCAAAGAAACTTTCAGAAGAAAATCAGGACTGTCACTCCGATGAGATATGATTGTGTGGTCCTTTAACCTCTGGAACTGGTTCATGGGAGGAATGTGGGTGAGTGGGAGATGAAGGCTAGAATAGCCCTAGAAATTGTCATCAGAGCTTAATTGGCAGTTCTGGTAGATGCTGAAGACAGAACTGTTACAGAAAGGAATACAGGAAGGCTAGTATCACAGAGTTTCAGGCAGAAGAATGGACTTTATCTGAAAGTGAACTAGAGACCACCTGTGTTATATTCAGGAAAATCATTTGTCTACATTTTATCCATGCCCAGAGATGGAGACTTTCAATGGAGTTGATTTTTAAAAGAGAAGAACCATGGGGCTGAAGAGAGGGCATAGCACTTACGAGTGTATACTGCTCTTCCAGTGCCAGGCACCCATGCCAGGAGGCTCACAACTGCCTATAACTCCAACTCCAGGGGACCTAATGCCCCTCCTGGTCTCTGCAAGTACCTGCACTCACAAGTACAGAGCCACACACAAACACAAAACACATACATGTAATTAAAAGTGAAATAAATCTTTAAAAAAACATTTTTAAAATATTAAATCTTTATGCACATGAGTATCCATCTTCATGTGTATCTGCACACCATGAGCATGTCTGATGCCCACAAAGGCCTGAAGATGGTGTGGATACCCTGTCACTGGAGTTGGTTGAAAACCATCATGTGGGTACTGGGAATTGAACCTGGGTCCTTTGGCAGAGCACCCAGTACTCTTAACTGCAGAGCCATCTTTCCAGTCACCATTGTGAACTGAGATTAATGTTGCACTTACAAAGATGGCTGAAGGCCTGAGGTGTATGAATTCTCAGAAGAGTGGGTTGGTGCAAAAGAATTCCCAGCTCTCCTCAGTCACTCACTTCCTCTTTTGTCATGTGACTTCTCACACACATTCCTATCATGTGATCTCACTTGCCGTGAATAAGTCCAGAAAGTTCTCACTCCATGCTTTGTAGATGAATCTGCCCTGTTGTGGACTTTCATCTCTCAAACTGTGAGGTATGGAAAGCCTTTCTTCATGAAGAATCCTGCACTGGGGATTTAATCACAGCAACAAGCAACAGACTAGGGTAGTCCCTGGAGTCATAGCGACCCTCCGGTTCTCAGTCTGAGTGATAACCGATGACAACAGCTGTCCTCTCCACAGAGCCCCTGGCTCACTTCCTCCTTCTTACCACACTGTGAGAAAGGTGTGAGGTCCAGTCAGAGCTGGTTCAGGCATTTCTCATATTCTGCTACACACTGGGAAGAGGCTTTGCATTCTCTAAACTTCAGCCATCTAGCCACACAAATGGGTTAGAGAGCCAGCTTTTCTTCTCTGTGCATCCAATTAACTACAGTTATTTCTGGTTCCCATGAACATGAACTTTCATACAAACTTCTGAAGTCATGCATCTGCCTGTCCAGGACTCCTAAAACAATTCATAGAGCAAGGTGGGGATCTAAGGAGATTTGGGAGTTGGGGAGGAGAAGGGCCAGATGAACACAGGGATATGTCCATGGACTGAAAATCATTCTGCCCGGTCCCTGTCATTAAGAACACAAGAAGAACATATGACAGGGGCCTCATCCATATGCCCCTGGAAGAGTTTGGAGTATAACTAGACTATTGGCCTTTGAAATCATCCAAATCACAAAACAGAAAAAAGTTAACCAAATCACTGAGGAAAAAAATATTTCCACCAGGAAAAGCTTTTTATCAGGCCAGCTGACAACACTAAGGCAAATGTACAGAGCCTGGGGACCTCTATGGATGTGGGGTCCACTGGTTCCAGCCCTTGATATTCTGCCTGTTATTTATCACTCCACTGCCAGCTGACCCATAAAAGCCTGGGGTCAGAGATGACAGGCAGTCCTGTTTATGACGGCCTTCTCTCAAGGTTCCACCTGTTGTCTCCTGACTCACCTTAATTCCTTGCACCTAGGAGCACCCCTTTAGAACTCATGACCTATGACTGGGAGGGGTGGCCCTCTAGCTCTCTCTTAATTGATAGCTTACGCAAACCTTTCTCTAGCCAATAGATGGATGCCACCTGTCCCACAGGGCAGCTGAGCCTTCCATTGCTTTGATAGACTTGTTCACCTCTACCACCAGTTAGGAGACAGGAGCGGTTCCACAAACAGCAGTGCCTTCAGCGTCATGACTCCACTTCAGAAAGTTCCTTATTGCAGCTAAACCCCTCACCTTAATCCCATAACCCCTTCACCTTAATCCCCCTGGACCCAGTGCTTTTCAGTACCTGACACCTGCCAAAGGACGGGATTCAGTCCCCTTCTGTTTGTCTTTTCACTCTGATTTAGTGTATGGTCATTGCCCTGTTATTAAATAACCAGGATGTGAGTTTATTTTTCTCTGGTTGAAGAGTATCACACACATAACAAAACAATAAAAGCACCAGAGAGCACCTGTTCCCAGTTCTGCCCAATTGGGCTTGACTAGATAGCCCGTGCATTCTAAGAAGTGACAGTCTCACTTACACAGCAGTGTCTGGCTCCTGCCCCACACCTCCCTCCATGGAATGTGTGTGTTTTGCATCTTGCAGTCTAGCTTCACTTACCACTGTCATGAAACTTTCTGCGTCTTTCAGGGTTTCCTGCAGGTTGCTCGCTGATCAATGCACCTGAAAAAGCAGATAGGAACTTAAATATCTGTTTTGCAGACAATAGAGGCACAGCTTAGTCTAAATGCTGAAGGCTGGGACTTGGGTCACAAGAGGAAGTAGCTATTAGGCTGTTGGCCAAGAAATGGTTAATTATCACTGTGCTGCCCACCTGGGGGTACCATTTGGGGACTGCTGGGTATAGGCCTGATTTGAAGGCTGCTGGGACAGAGGACTCTCAATGGCATAGTCACCACAGGA
The DNA here is from genome assembly GCA_907164525.1 of Lophiomys imhausi. Classification (NCBI taxonomy): domain Eukaryota; kingdom Metazoa; phylum Chordata; class Mammalia; order Rodentia; family Muridae; genus Lophiomys; species Lophiomys imhausi. Next base: position 9,580,569 of record CAJQZJ010004755.1, on the reverse strand, counting down.
GCATTGAGAAAGAAGAGTAAGGTACTCCAGTCTGTGACAACTTTCCCTGTCCTGGAGACCAGGCTGAGGACAATATCCAGGTGGAGGGTAGTCATTCCCAAAGCAATCTGGAGCCAAGGGCCAAAAAGATGACCCAAAAATATGGCTCATGACTACTCCTTCCCCACTATCAGGCAATAAACAAATAAGTTTGAGCTATGAAGACGTCCCAGGGGCTGCAAACCCATTGGCATGACTTCAGAGAATTGATTTCTGTATATAGACACACAGTTTCTGTTTTAAAGAAAGGATAAACACGTACCATAAAGTTTAGAGAACAGGTTACTAGTAACATGGTTTTCTTTTTCTTTTTTTTTTTTTTTACTGCTGCACTATTTATTTATTTATTTTTATGTTTATTTAGTACTTCAGGTTACATATCCATCACAGTACCCTCTTTCAACCCCTCCCAGTCCCGCCCTCCCAACCTCTACTCCCATCCCTTCCATCTCACTCCTCTGGAGTGGAGTGTCCCTACATATCAGTTCTCTGCCCCAGTTCAGCAGTCATATGAAGGCCAAGAGCCTCCTCATACACTGGGGGCCTACAAGGAAGCACCACTAGGGCAAAGTGTCTCATTGACAGGTAACAAAGTCCATGTTCCTGTTCCCTTTGGTGCATTGGCTGTAATATAGTTATCCTGTACTATACGGCTAAAATCTGATTAGTGAATAGATGTCATGTGCATCCTTCTGAGTCTGGGCTTCTCTAGTTCCATCCATATGGGTACAAATTGCATGATTTCCTTGCTTCTGGTGGCTGAGTTCTATTCCATTGTGTAGATGTACAACAGTTGCTTTTTTTTTTTTAATCCATTCCTCGGTTGAGGGACATCTGGGTTGTTTCCAGTTTCTAGCTATTACAAATAAGGCTGTTATGAACATAGATGAGGAAACATCCTTATGGTTTGGTGAGGAATTATTTGGATGTATACCTAGAAGTGGAATGGCTGGGTCTTGAGGTAAAGCTATTCCAAGTTTTCTAAGATATAGCCAGACTGATTTCCATAGTGGTTGTACACATACCTATGGTCACTTAATTTTTGACAAAGAAGCCAAAACCATACAATGGAACAAGGAAAGCATCTTCAACAAATGGTGCTGGTCTAACTGGATGTCGACATGTAAAAGAATGAAATTAGACCCATACTTATCACCTTGCATAAAACTTAAGTCCAAGTGTATCAAAGATCTTAACATAAGGCCTGACACACTAAATCTATTAGAAGAGAAAGTGGGGAAAACCCTTGAACTCATCGGCACAGGTGACAACTTCCTGAACAGAACACCAACAGCTCAGGATCTGAGACCAACAATCAATAAATGGGACCTCATGAAACTGAAAAGCTTCTGTAAGGCAAAAGACACTGTCATTCAAACAAAACAGCAACCTACAGATTGCGAAAAAATCTTCACCAACCCCACTTCTGACAGAGGGCTAATATCCATAATTTACAAAGAACTCAAGAAAGTAAACGACAAGAAACCAAATAATCCAATCAAAAAATGGAGAACAGAGCTAAACAGAGAATTCAAAAAGGAGGAATCCCTAATGGCTGAGAGACACTTGAAGAAATGCTCAGCATCCTTAATCATCAGAGAAATGCAACTCAAGATGACTCTGAGATTCCATCTCACACCTGTCAGAATGGCTAAGATCAAAGACTCAAATGACAGCACATGCTGGTAAGGTTGTGGAGAAAGGGGAACTCTCCTCCATTGCTGGTGGGAGTGCAAGCTTGTACAACCACTATGGAAATCAGTCTAGTGAGGTGTTCTTAAACATCTGCTCAACTCCCATCACTTGCCCTGGTAAACATGGTCGTGGCTGGCTTAGGTCTAGAAATTCTTCCACACAGTCTCAATGAGTTGGAAAGTGAGCTCTTGGCTGGTTCACCTTACCTCGCTCTAAAATAGAGCTGGCAAGACCTGAAAGACATAAGATTGGGTCTGTACCCTCAGCTGTGCAAGAGTGACCAAGTCATTCAGTCTGAAAGGAGAAGCCCATTGTGAAATTACTTTTTCTGTCCCAGTGAGCAAAGATGTACCAAGAGCATCCACTCTTATTGCCATGGTGATTGCTCCTCATGCTGTGTGGCTGGGTGTCAGGAGACAGAAGGGGAAGGAGACTAGGAGTCAATCTACTTGACACACTGGAGAACATCACTGGAGAAAACAACCCAGGACTCTGCATGTGGGATCTGTACACATGAGAGAGTCCTATGTTATGTTACCCAGGAACCCAGCCAACTCCCTAAAGGTCCTGTCTCTATGTAGCTCTGATCAGGGCTGACTAGTGGCAAAACACTCCTGCTGTCCCACATTGACCTCCTCCTAGGGGACGACTGGGGAGCAGGTGAACGTGTGCAGCTGGTGCTTAGCCTTTCAGATGGTGGCTGTAGAATAGCCCTGCTCTGAGATGCCTTCCGGTCTGTTTGCATTCAGAAAGGTCAAGTACCTCAAGCATCTCACCCAAGAATGCACCCCTGTCTATCACCATGGCCATTTCAAACACAGGGTTTTCCCAAGTTTCAGGTGGGATTCCATGTTCATTTGACTCAGTGGACAGGCACATGGACAAGGGAAGAATGGGTGCCCAGTCACCCTGCCAACTGTCATAACCTACTTATGCTATGGCAAAATCACAAAACCTCAAATGGCAGAACTCAACAGGATGGAAATCAGTAGGCATGCTGAGCACTATCTGGCCCTTCCCTCTCCTAGTATACAGCATCTGTGTGTTTGGATGTGTGCATTTTTTCTTCTCAAGGACCACTTGGACACCTTCTTCTGACAGGGACCCAACTTCTCAAGCAGGAAACAATGATTGCTTTCTCTAAAAAGCCAGAGAGTAAATACAACCAGTTTACATGTTATATAGCTTCTGTTTCAATCGCCAACTCTGTCACCACACAACCAACCAGACACAAGAAACACACAAACAAATGTGGCAATGCTCGAATAAAACTTTCTTGACATAAATTGACAGTGCACAATGGTCCAGGCAGACTTGTGAGTTGCATTTGTTAGACTGTTACTCCATACTCCACTTTGCCAGCTCTACTTTCTGACCTCAGTGGTTACATGATGCCCATCTTATATCTCTAGGTGGTGGGGCTTTGATGTGTTTTCCCTCCCTGGTGGTATGGGTCCATTTATTCAAGGCCCTCTTGGATGTGTGATCTAAGGAAGATCTCCAATACTGGAAGTCCTAGGCAAGCTGGACACTGAGACCCTCAGTCACATCTGAACATTGATTTGGTCTGGTTATGTTTCACGGGGCCTCTCTCTTTCCTTCATCTTCTATTCCCCTTCAATAATGAAAATGTTGCAGTTTTTCTCAATGCCTTTTAAAAGTAAAACTCCATTGAACATCCAAACAGCAGCAGAGATGGTGGCTTCACTTTCATCATCATCACTCAGATAATCTCAAGTCTTTTAAAATTTGTTTATTACATTTATTTATGTACGTGTGGTGTGTAAGGCAGTGGGTGGGTGGACGTGTTCGATGCATTTGTGTGGAGGTCAGAGGACAGCTTATGGGAGTCTGTTTTCTCCTTCTACTGTATAGGTTCCAGGATGGAACTCGGGTCGTCAGGCTTGGCAGCAAGCACCCTTACCTGCTGAGCTGTCTCACTGGCCACAAAGATTTAATATAGTCTTTGAGGGTCACAAATCTCCACCTAGACTCCCAGGACTAAAACATCAGAGCTCTAATAAGTGGAGATATTAGCCAGGCGGTGGTGGCGCACGCCTTTAATCCCAGCACTCGGGAGGCAGAGGCAGGTGGATCTTTGTGAGTTCGAGGCCATCCTGGTCTACAAAGTGAGTCCAGGACAGCCAGGGCTACACAGAGAAACCGTGTCTCGAAAAAAAAAAAATAAGTGGAGATATTACCAGCAAGACCCCAGAGTCTTAAACAGTTAATTTGGAGTGGTAAGAAATCTAGAATATATACCCTTCCACATATTTAAGAAGTCCAAAGAGTTTCTTTCTCAAGAACTCAGTGGATCAAATTGTGGGGTAAAAAATGGGAGGGGCGGGATCCTGGCAGCCTATAATTGGGAAAACATCTTCAACCCCATGTCTGACAGAGGGCTAATATCTAAAACTTACAAAGAATTCAAGAAATTAAAAACCAAGAAACTAAATAATCTAATAAAAAATGGGGTACAGAGCTAAACTGAGAATTCATAAAGGAGGAATCTCTAATGGCAGAGAGACACTTGAAGACATGCTCAACATCCTTAATCATCAGAGAAATGCAACTCAAGATGACCCTGAGAGTCCATCTCACACATCAGAATGGCTAAGATCAAAATCTCAAGTGACAGCACATGTTGGCAAGGAAATGAAGAAAGGGGAACACTCTTCCATTGCTGGTGGGAGTGAAAACTTGTACAATCACTTTGGAAATCAGTCTGGTGATATCTCAGAAAACTGGGAATAGTTCTACCTCAAGACCCAGCCATACAACTCTTGGGCATATATCCAAAAGATTCTTCACCAAACTGCAAGGATATCAGCTCAACTATGTTCATAGAAGCTTTATTTGTAATAGCTAGAAACTGGAAACAACCCAGATGCCCTTCAAATGAAGAATGGACTTAAAAAACTGTGCTACATCTACACAATGGAATATTACTCAGCTATCAGAAACGAGGAAATCATGCAATTTGCAGCCAAATGGATGGAACTAGAAAAGCTCATCCTGTGTGAGCTAACCCAGACCTAGAAAGATACACATGTCATGTATTCACTTATAACTGGATTTTAGCCATATAGTACAGGATAACTATCCTACAACTCATAGACCCAGAGGAACAGGAACCGAGCATAACTATTCTATAAGAAATTCCACCCAGCAGAAGAACAAAGCAGATGCTAAAACACACAGTCAAACATTAGGTGGAACTCTGAGAATCCTATATAATGGAAGGAAGAGGAATAGAGAGACCAGAGGGGTCAAGATCAACACATGAAGATCAACAGAACCAACCAATCTAGACCCTTAGAGGCTTACAGAGGCTGAAACACTAACCAAAAGAAGAAGAAAAATGCTTAGACTAGACCTAGACTCCCTTACACAAATATAGATGATAGGCAACTTAGTCCTCCCTTAGCAAGTTGGGGAGGAAGTCTCAGTGATGGACTTTGTTACCTGTTAGCAGGACACTTTACCATAGCTGAGATGCCATGTCAGGTCCCAGAGCAAGAGAAAGCTCTTAGCCTCCATGTGACTAATAGAACTGAGGGGGTCTGATATATGGGGGCCTCCAACACTGGAGGAGAAGGATAGAGAGAAGAGGAGTGGAAGGGTGGGACCGGGAGAGGAGGAGGGAGGGGACAGTGATAGAGATATAACTTGAACTAATAAATAAATGTAAAAAAATAGGGGGGTGGCTGAGGGCTGTCTGGGGCTATGGAGTGCCTGTCTGTGTTTGGGATTGGAGAAATGGCTCCATGAGTAGAGTACTTGCAGTGCAAGCCTGAGGACCCAAGTTCAATGAACATACTGCACACACATGCACTAACATGCACACACGTACATACTTTTTTTTTTCTTTAGAAAAAGAGATGCTTCACAACACAAGCAAAGGTGTAGAAGTGTATGGAGCCTCTCACAGCACCTGGCCCTGTGATTTGGATCTGAGGTTTGCTTCTTAATCAAAAAGCCTTGGGCCTACAGGAATGGGTAGCATGAATCATAGGAAGTCTCAAGAAGTCAACTAGAGGATTCAGGGTGAGAGGCATCCAGAGAAGGAAATGTGATCTTCATCTACTTTATTAAGTTAACATTCTTCTACCAGCATTTGTAGTCTCCCTTTTAAAGCCCCTGCACACACATGAAGGGTAAAGGGGTTAATCTACCCTTGGCAAACCAAGAGTGGGTGGGCTGGGAGTCTGCTCCTTGCCTGAATATCACTTTCAAGACAAAGTATAAGGACCCCTGAGTTAAATCCTCCTCCTGGGCAATAAATTATAAATAAGTTGAAGTTCACAGCCAGAGAATTTGACACAGCCCTGATACAGGCTGGGGGGAGAAAAACACATCTCCAGTTACATTCTGAAAGCCTCGCCCAGAGTTTTACTCAATGTTACAGTTGGATAAATGGCAGCACATGCTTAGCGATATTCCCGGTGCCAAAGGGAGCATTTTATGACAGCCTGGAAAAATGTGTGGTCACTCAAAGCTGTCCTCCTGTCTCAAAGAAAGATAACTCATTGGGGTTTTATTTTACTGGAGTTTTGGTGTATGGGAAAGGTGTTGTTTGATTTTTTTTTTTTTAACAGGGTTCCATGTAACTTGAACTTGCTGTGTGGCCAAGACTGATCTTGAACTCCTAATTCTCTTGTTATCATTCCCTGAGTCCTGGGATTACATGTGTGCACCACCATGCCCTGCCTATTTGTTTTCTAGTTTCAGGGGTTTTTTTTTGGGGGGGGGGTTATGCCAACTCTTTGCACTTTTTGCAAAATATATGGACACCATTATTGCTGAGATTCTTTTGTATATATGTTTGTATGGAGGGAGACACACATGTGTGGGACTCACATGCACATCTGTGTATGTGCACACTGAGGCTAGAGGACAGATAGCCTCAGCTCTCACACCTCAGGTGCCATCCACTTTTTTTTTTTTTTTTGATACAGATTTTCTTCCCAGCCTGGAAGTTGCCAAGTATACTTACCTGAGTTTTGGATATGAGACCCAGTCCCTAAGAACTGAAAGATTTGGCTCTGAGAAGACAGTTGGACAAACCTTCGCCAATCTCTGCCGTTGGGAAAGACAGAGGTGCAATGCTGACTGATAGTGACTTAGTCCCCAAGGTAGCTTTTTTTATATATTAACTTACAAACTGAAATGGAAGTTGGATTTACCCTTAAAAGACACCTGGGTATAATGATGGAGAAAATGCAGCCAGCATACAATGGAATAATATACAGCTATACTTATGAACGGTTGTTTTTTTTTTTTTTTTGGTTTTTTTTTGGTTTTTCAAGACAGGGTTTCTCTGTGTAGCCCTGGCTGTCCTGGACTCACTTTGTAGACCAGGCTGGCCTCAAACTCACAGAGATCCCCCTGCCTCTGCCTCCCGAGTGCTGGGATTAAAGGCGTGCGCCACTACGCCCGGCTGCAACTTATGAACAGTTTTAGTGGCATGTAGAAAGACAATATTTTGTTAAGTAAAAATGGCTTAATTCAAAACACATCATCAGTGAATTTCAACTAAGCATTTATTTACAAATTGAAAATACCAGATAGTGCAGGGCATGGTGGCTCAGGCCTTTAATCTCAGGAAACAGAGGCATGTGGATCTCTGAGTTCAAGGCCAGCCTGGTCTATGAAGTAATTTCCAGCACATTCGGGGTTACAAAGAAAAACTCTGTCTTGACACCCCACCTAAAAATACTAGATAAAAACAATACAGTAAGACTAGTATTTGACAAATAGGAATTTGGATATTGTTTTCATTATGCTTGGGGGGTGAGGTTAAACCATTTCTAAAATAGATGTGACTTTATGAATAATAAAGTAAGACTTCATAAACTATATATTACAGGGAGATAAATAGTTCCTGGGTGAAATAATTTTTGCCAAAGGAAGGAAGGAATAAGGTAGGCTTTAAATGAAGGGAAGGAAGGAAGGAAGAGAGGGGATGGGAGGAGGGAAGTAGAAAAAAAGAAGGGGAGAAAGGGAGAGAGAAGGGAAGGGAAGGAGGGAGAGAAAGAAGGAGGAAAGAGGGGAGATGAAAGGAGGGAATGGAAAAGGGAAGGAGGGAGAAAACAGGAAGAGAAATACAAGAGGGAGGGAAGGAGTGAGTGAATGGGTAGGGAAGGGGAAGGAAGGATGGAAGGAAGAGGAAGGGGAAGGAAGGAAGGAGGGAGGGGATGGAGGCAGATAATTTATGATACAAATGTTTCTTCAGAAAGTTTCAAGGCAGATAGTTTCTATGCATGTGAGCATCCAGGCTACTGTAAGATCTTTGAGCTAATTATCAGAATGGTTTAGGAAATGGGCTGAGAAAGAAATCAGGGAAACAACCCCCTTCACAATAGCCATTAACAACATAAAATACCTGGGGCAACTCTAACCAAGCAAGTGAAAGACCTGTACAACAAGAACTTCAAGTCCTTGAAGAAGGAAATTGAAGAGGCCATCACAAGATGGAAAGATCTCCCATGCTCATGGATAGGTAGGATCAACATAATAAAAATGGCCATCCTACCAAAAGCAATATGCAGATTCAATGCAATTCCTATCAACATACCACCACAATTCTTTATAGACCTGGAAAAAGCAATTCTCAACTTCATATGGAATAACAAAAAACCAGAATAGCTAAATCAATCCTGCACAATAACAAAACATCTGGAGGTATAACCATCCCAGATTTCAAGCTGTACTACAGAGCAATAGTAATAAAAACAGCATGGTACTGGTATAGAAAAAGACCAGTGGATCAATGGAATCGAATTGAATACCCAGAAATGAACCCACGCACTTATGGTCACTTTATTTTTGACAAAGAAGCCAAAACTGTACAATGGAAAGAGGACAGCATCTTCAAGAAATGGTGCTGGTCCAATTGGATGTCGACATGTAAAAGAATGAAATTAGACCCATACTTATCACCTTGCACAAAACTTAAGTCCAAGTAGATCAAAGACCTTAACCTAAGGCTGGACACACTAAATCTATTAGAAGAAAAAGTGGGGAAAACCCTTGAACTCATTGGCACAGGTGACAACTTCAACACCAACAGCTCAGGATCTCAGACCAACAATCAATAAATGGGACCTCATGAAACTGAAAAGCTTCTGTAAGACAAAAGACACTGTCATTTGCACAAAACAGCAGCCTACAGATTGCGAAAAAAATCTTCACCAACCCCACTTCTGACAGAGGGCTAATATCCATAATTTACAAAGAACTCAAGAAAGTAAATGACAAGAAACCAAATAACCCAATCAAAAAATGGGGAACAGAGCTAAACAGAGAATTCAAAAAGGAGGAATCCCTAATGGCTGAGAGACTTGAAGAAATGCTCAGCATCCTTAATCATCAGAGAAATGCAACTCAAGATGACTCTGAGATTCCATCTCACACCTGTCAGAATAGCTAAGATCAAAAACTCAAATGACAGCACATGCTGATGAGGTTGTGGAGAAAGAGGAACACTCCTCCATTGCTGGTGGGAGTGCAGGCTTGTGCAACCACTATGGAGGTCAGTCTGGTGATATCTTAGAAAACTTGGAATAGCTCTGCCTCAGGACCCAGCCATACCACTTCTTGGTATACATCCAAATGATTCCTCACCAAATCACAAGGATGTTTCCTCATCTATGTTCATAGCAGCCTTATTTGTAATAGCTAGAAACTGTAAACAACCCAGGTGTCCCTCAACCAAAGAATGGATTTAAAAAAAAACTGTGGTACATCTACACAATGGAATACTACTTAGCTATGAGAAGCAAGGAAATCATGCATTTTGCAGCCAAATGGATGGAACTAGAGAAGCACATCCTGAGTGAGCTAAGCCAGACTCAGAAGGATGCACATGGCATCTATTCACTTATAATCGGATTTTAGCCATATAGTACCGGATATCTATACTACAACCAATGCACCAAAGGGAACATGAACATAGATTTTGTTTCCTGTCAATGAGACACTTTGCCCTAGTGGTGCTTCCTTGTAGGCCCCCAGTGTATGAGGAGGCTCTTGGCCTTCATATGACTGCTGAACTGGGGTGGGGAACTGTTATGTAGGGACACTCCACTCCAGAGGAGTGGGATGGAAGGGATGGGGGTAGAGGGGGGGGCGGGACTGGGAGGGGTGGAAAGAGAACAATATGATGGAGATGTAACCTGAAGTAATAAATAATTTTTTTTAAAGTGTGTTCTCATACTAGGGTGACCGTAGTCTGCTTTTTCTTCCCTCACCTTTCTTTTCTGAGAAGGGTGAGGGAAATAATTCCTCCCCGGTGTTTTGCAGGGAGAGGACACCAGACATCTTTTATCTAGTGAGAAGTAGTAACTGTGTACTGGAAGGGGTAAGATGCTAGCTTGGGGAAGTGACTCAGGAAAGTTGCTTGCTGTACAAGAAGAGTACCTACATTTGGATTGATACCCACAGTGAGTATCAATAAGCCCAGCATCAGGAGCAGAGGGAAGACAGGTGGATCCATGGGCCTTGCTAGGCAGCCAGTCAAGCCAGTCAGTGACCTTCAGGCCCATTTAGACCCTGTCTCAAAAAACTAGGTAAAGAACAGCTGAGGAAGATACCCAACATGGACCTCCAACCTCCAGATCCCCCTGCATACACATTTGCATGTGTAAAAACACACACACAGAGGCACACACGCAGGCGCATTCACACAGGCACACTCAGAGGTACACACAGGCACAGGCACCCACATACATAACAGATACAGGCACACACAAAGGTGCGCACACACATACACACACGTACACACACACACACAGGCACGCTAGTATCTCCCTCTGACTCCATCACAGGTTTTGCCCTCTGTGTTTTCGATTGCGCAGAGTTGCCTAGCAGCATATTGGAGTGCAGAACTCTGACAGACACATGTGGCTCATCCCAGACTGGACCCTGAAGGTTGCAGAAGCTGCAGCTAAACAGATCTTTTCCACAGAATGTATCATTTCTTTCTACACAAAGCTTTCCACGAAGGATGCAGAGAAGAAAGGGGTAGCAGTTAAACTCCAAAATCACCTCAAATGTCAAGGGAGAATAGAACAGGACGAGAAAAACAAAGTGCCTCGGGACGCCTGTCAACATTCTCCACCCCCTCCATGCAGGCTGAGCACACAGGATGTGCCTCCCAGAGCTTCTAGAGAAATCCCACACACTTAAAATCCCAGCTCTTTTGGTCAAGTGACATTTGACAACTGCTGAGAGCAGAGAGCAGGGCCCATAAAGGCACAGTCGTCTACTACTAGGAGTCCATAGCCCTGGAAGAGAGACTTTGGACTCTGTAAAAAACAAGCCAGAATGGAAGCCACGAGGAACACATGTTAGGAGTAACATGTGGAGCTCCCCATCCTGGGGAGGGAAGGAGAGGAATCTGGTCTTTTCCCCTCCTAGAACCCGTGCAGGCTAACCGTCTTAGCAACAAGCCAGGAAGCCTCCTGGCCTTGACTGACAGAGTAACTGGGAACTCAGCTTTAGTGAGTCTGTGAGTTGGCACTCAAACAAACAAACAAAAATCTTGACCTAAAATAAAAATAGAATTGCATCTGGCCTCTCATATCTATTGCGAGGAGGAAGTATGGCAATCAAAACCTGGGACGTGGAGGCTACACCACCAGAGGCAATGCAAAGTTGCAGTCAGGTAAAATCCTTCTCTTTTGGAGCAGCAATGTGAGTTCCCCCACAGAGAGGCTTGGGCAGCAGCCTAGCCCGAATGGACATGGAGTCTCTTCTCTAGGTTGGATCTGCACATCACATGCTGTTACTTTTTACTTAGAGATTTTGTCCTGAGAAAATAAAGATAAATATATTTTTAATCATGTTTTTATATAAGATGGAAAAAAACAATTTCTATGTAAAAGAATATTACCATTTTGACTTGGACTAGAAGGGGGGCAATTGAACTTGTACCTACTCCTGTCTCCAAGACACCCAAATGAGTCACTGTGAATAACAGAATGGTAGAGTGGAAATGAAGGGCAATGATAGAGCACTTACCTAGTGTGTGTAAAATAAATCCTGGGCTCCATCCTCAGCATCAGAGAGAGAAACAGATAGACATACACACACACACACACACACACACACACACACAGAGAGAGAGAGAGAGAGAGAGAGAGAGAGACAGACAGACAGACAGACAGACACAGAGAAAGACAGAGACAGACAGAGACAAAGATGGAGGCAGAGAGAGACAGACACACACACACAAAGAATAGTTTAAAATATAGCTACAAGAATGCATTCTGAAAAATGAATCATTAGGCAATTCTTCATTGTATCAACACTCATAGTAGAGTTACATAAGTTTATGTGGCCTGTATACTGTGCACATAGGCTGTAATAAAGAATGCCTGTGTATATGTATCTGGCATACACACATGGCCTGTATACTGTGCACATAGGCTGTAATAAAGAATGCCTGCGTATATGTATCTGGCATACATACACACACATGTGCACACACACTTATATGCCCTTTTCCTACTTCACAATTTTTAACAGCATAGTATGTCTATCAGAGATTAGTTTAACTATTTGTTTAACTCTCTTCCTTCTACACGTGCACATACACCCATATATGTATTTATATATGTGTTGCTCCTAGGACTATGGTGAACCAAACAACATAAGATCAAATCAAGTCCAAGAGAATGATTTGGTCAAGATGCTCCCATGATTACCACAGCACACAGTTTTACAGTAAATGGTTTTAAAGATTTGTTTGTTTATTTATTTAATTTGTGTCTATAGGTGTTTGCCTATATGAATTTGTATACACCACAGTGTATAGTGTCTGTAGAGGCTAGTAGAGGGCGTTCGATCCTATGGAGCTGGAGGTACAGGCAGTTGTGAGACACCATGTGGGGAATGGAAACCAAACTGGGGTCCTCTTCAAGAGCTTAAATTCTCCTAGCCACCATTCTCTTCAACCTTACAGTGAAGTTTTTATTAGTAGGAAACTACTCAAAGTGATAAAAAGATAGTATCATCAGTACATAATCCAGTACCACAAGTACCACAACGGTCCACTCTCCTGGTCAAGTACCATATATTCTATGTAATTGTACACAGTATACTTTTATACAACTGCCAGCTTGGTGGGTTTGCTGACGCCAGCACCACCACATGCTCTTGAGTCGTGTGTTAGGCTTTGATGGCCTGACGACTACAATGTCATTAGGCAATAGGAGTTTTTTGGCTTCATGTTAAACTTATGAGTCATATGTGTGGTCTGTCATTGACCAAAATATTGAACTGTGCCATATGACTGCTAAGTCTCATAAAATATGAAATACTTGTGATAGGAAGATGAATTTCCATACAAAAAGAAGAGTGGAAAATGGAAGAGAGGGAGAAGGGGAGACCGAAAGAACCAACAGTTACACAGTTTATTGACAGACAACATGATTTCAAAAGCCCTGATGCAGAAAGAGATGTGTGTCTATGAGCTGGTCAGATGCACTGGGTCTCCTAGTGGCTGGTATCTAATCACTTATATTCACCGGTCCTTTCAGAAGATGTAGGTATGAGATGGATTTCAGATGTTTCAGGGCAAGAGATGCCACATTTACTCACTCTCCGAGTAACTCCACATGAAAAGGAAAATGGCAGCCCATTTGCCTAAGTTGGCTGAAGACTAAATAGATGTTTGGTAATAAAATATTCTGCTCACTAAAAAGTTACATGTATGTCACTAGTTTTGCTTCAAACAATTGGAACATAGCAGCTGCACTTCATGCCAGGACAATCGTAAACATTATTTGTTCTTCAGTGGCACAATTAGTGACTCAAGGTCACAGTCATAAATGTTGTCCTACACAGTGGGCATAAGCAACTCCCATATAATGAATAGTTCCATTAGTGGATAATATAGGCATCTCAAGAGTTCTCATCACAAAATAAGAATTGCTCAAAATGTTCCAGTACCCACCCATCTTTGCATTCCCTTATCAATATCTACAGTCCTGGAACACAAACCTTCTACTAGTCCCCTTCATCTAGACATGGCTTGATGCTTTCAGAGCCCTACCATGGTACTGCAACCCACATGCTCTTTCAAACCCCCCATGAATTGACTTTTTCCTCTTGCTTGTATCATAGCATCATAAGCTTAGAAATGGTCTTTGACAGTAAGCCAGCCTGAGTTGTTGCAGTAATCTCTGAGAAACCACCACTCCATCTCATGTAATGCAAAGTAAACCCGGGGTGTTAGATGAGAGACTGACTCATTCCTGAGACAGAGCCTGACCAGCCCAGAGAAGAAAAGGAAGACCACATGCTTTCCTTTGAGTCCTTATTTCTATTAACATAGCTTACAAGTGTGCCACCTTTAATTCAGCTGCCACATACCATGGGCTCATATTGAGGCCACAGAGACTCCAAACCCAATATGGCTCTCATTCTGTATTTGTGGGGTTCCTTCCCTGACCCTAAAAGCAGAATGTATCTGTGTATTCAATGGCAAGAAGGTACTCACTTAGCTCCTATACCTAGACTAAGCTGTTTGTCTTCAGCTGTCTTCAGAGTACAAACCAACATAAACTGCCAGGGGCAGAACCTCAAATACAGCCTTGTCTGCCTATTGCCAATGCTGAGAAGAAGTGGATGCCCATGAGCAGCTGCTGAATCAGTACATCAGTGCCATTGGATTCTATTAGATTTGGTGAGTTACTCAAGATTCTTATGTTCTATCATTAACTATGCCAGGAAGCCCTTCAAATCCCACTGTCTATACCCTGTAGAGATCAAAGAATATCCTCAGGCCACATCTAGCTCACCACCTTCTTTAGTGTGGTCTGTGATTTAGAAATGACTTTTACATTTTAAAGAGGTTGGGGAAGAAACACCCAAGAGCTAATAATATTTTGTGATAAGTTGAGTTAATATGCTGTCCATATTTTCACCTCTAAAAGTTGAACATAAGTTATCTGAGTAGAGTCACCACATTTACTTGTTATATATGGCCTGTGGCTGCATGAGAACTGTCACAACCGAGATGGCATGGTTACTAGGTGCCCCTTTAGAGAATAGCTCTGGACATCCATAGGCCTCAGATGCACTATGTTCTCTGAACATTAGTTAAAATGTTCAATGGCATCATAGCAGCACAAGCCAAGGACATCAACATGGCCTCTGGGGAAACACGGGCCACAGACACCAATATGGACTATGCTATTTTTAAAGGGGTGGCCACTGAAAGTTTGACCATGCACCAGTGAATATACAGGCAACCCAAATTGGTCTTCTTCTTTCCCTTCTTCTTCTTCTTCTTCTTCTTCTTCTTCTTCTTCTTCTTCTTCT
>CAJQZJ010004755.1:9543337-9565496 GCA_907164525.1 Lophiomys imhausi | reverse complement strand
CTTCTTCTTCTTCTTCTTCTTCTTCTTCTTCTTCTTCTTCTTCTTCTTCTTCTTCTTCTTCTGGGGTTCACAAGGGTGGGGTACACTTTTGGGAGGACTGGAAAGTAAGTCTGATTGGGGTGCATGATGTAAAATTCCCAAATAATAAAAATATTATGCTGAACAAAAAAAAAAAAAAGCTGTTGAATGGCACAAAGGAAAGAATTGCAGATAAACCAAATGAAGCATATGTACAATCTGGAGACCTCCCTCCAGCAGGGGGCACTACTCCCTAACCCAGCCCTCTAGGCACACTCCTGCCACTCGCCCTGGGCCCTCCCTCTCTACTCAGCTCCTTTTTCTTTACTGTGCTCCCAAAGTTTCTTGAGAAGTTGTCCAAACCCAAGCATAGTGAGTGGGTGGAGTCTGTATGTAAATCTCATGTGTGTACCATGCTCTCCAGTGTAGAAAATAGGGCATGAGACATCCACTCTCAGGCAGATGAGGTATGTAAAAACTATAACCACACTCAGAAATACTATTCAATTCCAACAGTCAAATCAGCTGAATGATGATAGTTCCTGCATTGAGTCCCATAGTGTGTTAGTTTAGACATGTCCAACCTGGAGGTTCATGGGCCTTATGCATCTCAGAATAAGTACAGCCCAACACATTTGCAGATGACAATGTCACGCTGCAATATGAAAAGGTTGGACACTCCTGTCTAGACCTTGCAGAAGGCAGTCTATAAGTTGGAGCCCTTCTAGTCTCTGCTTCATTTAGACTTTGCTTACTGCTCTCCTTTCAAAGCCAGCTTGCCTCCTTGTTGGAGCTCTAACCTATTATAAGAACTATTTTGAGGCTATACAACTTGACAAATTAACATCAACCTTACATAAAAACCCCCTTTGGATTCCAAGGACGGTGGGAGAACCCTCTCTCTTGACTACACAGAGGAGAGGGATTAATATTCTGAATCAATTATCTTTCACTTCTCTCATGTAACATATCATTTGGTTTCCATAAAGTTCTGGGCCATTGCCTTCTGGAAAAATTCATGGAGCCAGCAAGTAAAGGGAGGAAATGATTAAAAAGAATTTTCTCTCAATGCCACAAATTCATTGAAACCCCTTCAAAGCTCTGGGCAATACAGCCTGAGTCCTCTCTCTGCTCTGTCTATTTTTCCATTCATTGTCCTTGCACAGCTGCCGAGCACCCAAGAAGCAGCTGGGGTGAGGTGCAGGAGCTTACCGGCATGTAAGAGCTCAAAGCCTTAAGAGACATCCCAGAACATCCGTTTGCACTAAAGATGGACTCTCCCTGAGAATGAACCACAGAATTCTAAAGTGAAACTCGATCAATCAGACCATAAAATCAAAGCAAGAGCAAAAAATCCAGTGGAATTGATGAGGCCACCACAGCCACCATTCCCACCCACAGACACAGTGGCTATGTTTAAGCTGCTGAGAACTGGGGTCAGTGAGACCACCTCTGCCGGGAAGCCCCCTTAGATTTCTCCATATAGCTGCACAAGGAGAAATCACACTGAGCACTTCTTAGAAGAATGTCAGTCACTATTAGTCACACACTGCTTTGACTGGTGAGAAGTCTTAGTCAGAGATGCTGTGGGAAACTTTTTAGATTCCTTGCACACCTCTTAGAGCCACTAAACACATAGTGCTAATGAATAATACTATCCAAAGAGGCTACTCTTTCCCTCGGATAAATCTTAAGAGGGCGTCTGCTAAAGGCAAATGCCCTCTGAACAAGCTAGCTGTTCTTCCTGTCTCTTCTTGACACTTCTTAAATACTATCAGATTAAAATAGAGCTCTCTGTTTCATGAATGCAGAAATGATTGGTAGCTGTCAACTTGCTGGGTCACTGAGCTATTCCTGCTGTGAACAGGAAGATAATGATGATGCTGAGTAGTGTAGCTTGCGTCAGCCTAAACCTTCCCCAGAGCTGTGTCATAGAGTGTTTGCATATGGTGAAACCATGATGCTCATGAATTCTTCCTGAAGCCAGCAATTAAACAATAGTAATGATGTCCCCTCATCATGACGACCTCTCATCCACACAAAAATTAAGGACCATTATAATCTTCGTTTTTCATTTTTTTAATGTAAGCATATAGGTGTTTTGTTTGCACATATGTCCACTTGCTACCTCAACCTGATGCCCACAGAGGCCAGAAGAGGGTGTCAGAGTCCCTAAAATTGGAGTTACAGACAGTTGTGAGCTTCCATGTAGGTGCTTGGAATTGAACCTGGATCCTCTGCAAGAGCAGCCAGTGCTCTTAACTGTTGAGCCATCTCTCCGGCCCTAATCATTTCTTATTCTCAACACGAGCCATAACAAGATCACTGTACTTCACGTGGCTTTACATGAAGGCACCAGAAGGAATCACAACAGAGGAAAAATATATAGGTAGTCATAGATTGTCTTATTTTTATGAAAGATGACTTTATATCTCATTACTTATTAGTCTCACTTTAGTTTGTTGGAGAATGCAGCATGTGTTTGATAAATTTTAAAGATAGCTGAAACTTCCAATTCATTAGGAGCATTTGCTGGAAATGTTAACATATGAAACTACTTATTTAAAAGCATCTGAGGAAAAAAAAAAGCATCTGAGAAATGTCGTGGCAACCAAGATGATAAGTCATATCACAAAGAAAAGGGAAGTCCTCCAAAGAGTCAAAATATCTCCAGCTCTTTCTTTTGGGGTGTTTGCCATTTGGGGACATGGGGCAAGACATGCAGGAACAAGAAAAGAGGGAACTGTTAAGAGACAGAAGATCCAGAAGAGTTAGGCGATCTCCCAGCTGGGGAGACAGAGCTTGAGATTGAGGACTGTTAAGACAGCCAGGGAGCTTGGGGTGGTACTGTGGTACAGCGTGATCCCAGCACTCAGGAGGCTGAGATGAAAAGGCTGCAAACTCAAGGGTGGCCTGGGCTACACAGTGAGATCCTTTATCAAAAGCAAGGTTTGAATAGCAAGATCTCAGAGAGAAGGGAGGTGAAGATGAAGGGGCCCATCTCCAAACAATCTCTCTTAGAAGTATTTTCTGGTTTAGTTGTATAAAAAAGAAGCTAAGGAGCCAATCAGAGAGGGGCAAGGATGAGATTTTTTTTTTCTGTAATATCAGTAATGAGAAGAGGGGAACTGAGCTCTCATCCTACCAAAGAGTAGGTCCTCTAGAGAACATTTTGTGCTCTCACTGGGAGGCCCTCAAAGGAATGACATCATAGGAATGGAAAAAGCCAATAGAGGATGAGTTCCTGACCACAATGAAGTATTCCATCCTTCTGCTGCTTTCTCAGTGATGAGATCTGTCTTCCTTGGGGCAGAGATATCTAGCATACAAAGAAATGTAATTGTATAAAGTTATTTACACCAAGAAATGCACAATAAAAGCTAAATTATCTCTGCCATGGATGCTAAACAAATTCTTTAAAATAACTATAATATATTCATTCAAAAAAGAGAGCTGTTGTATATATGGTTTTTAAGTAGAAATTATAAAAAATAGTTAAAAATAAAAACCCAATGAATAACTTTAACAAAAGAGTAGACACAGCTGAAAAGGGACATTGAGTAGTAGAAGATACTGTAGAAAAGAGACAAGCCTAAGGAATGCAGAAAGAGGGGAATGAAGGACAGAAAACACAATGAAATGCAGGTAGAACTTAATTTTTTTTTAAGTTTAAAATAATGGTATCTCAGAAAGGCAGAAGAAAGGAGAGGAATAAGAAGCAATATTTCAACAATTAGCCAAGAATTCTCAAAAATCAAAAAATTATATTCAAGCCAAGGCTCAAGAAATGTTATGAACCAAAGGATAGTAGATACAAAAAGGAAAAAAAAATCACTGTAACGAAAGTTAAAGAGAAATAGCTTTAAAAAATAGAAAGGAAAAATGGTGCATTATCCTTTGGGGAGTGGAGAGAAAAGCAAGAAGGACCGACAGTTGACTTCCTACAATAAAATAAGAAAAGACCAGAAAACTGGACTATTGTCTCCAGTGTGGGGGGGGGGATCACCACACTCAAAATTTGTATGCAGTGCGATATCCTACAAAAGTCGAGGTTGAATAAGGAGTAACATTGAAAGCATTAAAACGCTGCTGGGTTGCATGTCTGTAATCCCAGCACTTGGGAGGGGAGGTGTGAGGGCTGACAAGGTCATCCTCATTTATATGGTGGGTTTGAAGTCACTCTAAAATACATGATGCCCCCCATCAAATACTTCAACATAAAACTTAAAATATGCTAGAGCTCTACATGAAAATATGCTATTAAGATAAATTGCAGAGGAATTTAGCAAGAGGAGACATGAGTATCTTCATAAATTGAGATACTTGACAGGTTTAGTGATACATCCTTGAAATCCCAAAATTTGGGAACCAGAGACTGAAATATAATGAATTTGAGGCTATACTGGGCTACATAGCAAGACTGCTTCAAAAAGACAATCGATCTATCAATCAAGAAATTAAAAATGGGAGACATTGTAGAGTTCAGATGTCAGCTCAAATATACAAATAGACATGTGTGTGTGTGTGCGTGTGTGTGTGTGTGTGTGTGCATGTATTTCAAAATAGTCTACAGATACAATGTAACCTTAAATAAATTCCAGTAACCATTTTCATAGTACTAATATGATAGTCAAATGAGTAAATTAATAATCAATATAAATTAATTAGTCAAGGCTTATAATAAAGCTGCTGGACTTAATGTAGAATATACTGGTAAAAGGACAGATGGCTACCAATACAGAGCAGAACAGGGTACTGTATTGGTGTTTCAGACACACACGTATATGGTTATTTGATCCATGACAAAAAAGCTACTGAAGTACAATGGAAAAGGCCATTGGTTGTTTCAACAAAGTATATCAGTTGGACAATCACTTAGGGGAATGAACTACATATCTTATAAAAAATTAATTTCAGATGGGCCTTATATCTATCATAAAGGATAAAACAGCAATGCTTCTACACCAAGACAGAATATCTTATGACTTATGAGTAGTAAACATTTCTTAACCAGTTTATTAAAAAATCATAAAGAAAAGATTGACAACTGAACTTCACCAAATGAGTATCAAAACAAGATACTTAGTTAAAAAGGCAACACAAGGAATGAAGAGATTTGTGATATATATATATATATATATATATATATATGATATTACTACCATTGGTGATTGGGGGGTTGTTTGTTTGGGGGTTTGTTTGTTTGGTTTATTTTTTTTGTCAGTTTGATACAAGCTAGAGTCATCTGGGAAGAGGGACCCTCAGTTGAGAAAATGCCTTCATTAATTAGATTGGCCTGTAGGAATGCCTATGATGCATTTCTTGATTAATAGTTGATGATGAGGGGGAGGGACGGATATCCCAATATGGGTAGTTGCACCTCTAGGCAGGTGGTCCTGGGCTGTATAAGAAAGCAAGCTGAGAAAGTCATGGAAACCAAACCAGTACACAGCATTCCTCCACAAGCTGTGCTTCTCCAGTTCCGGCCTCCAGATTTCTCCTTTGACATCCTGTCCTAAACTTACCTCAGTGAGGAAACTATAACCTGAGCAGCCAGGAATCTACAGGAGAGAGACCCTGTCTCAAAAATCCCACTACTCGGAGGCAGAGGCAGGCAGATCTCTGTGAGTTCAAGACTAGCCTGGAAAACAAACTGAGTCCAGGACAGCCAGAGATACACAGAGAAACCCTGTCTCAAAAAGACAAAACAAACAAAAATGAAACAAGAATAAAAGTAGCACAATACTGTTTGTCAAAGTGATAGGATCTAAAATCACCCAGGAGACAAACCTCGAGGCAGGTCTTCGAGTTTCTAGGTGTGGTTAACTAAGGTGGAAAGACCCACCTAAGTACCATCAATGCATTCCCAGACTGAACAAAAAGGGAAGGGCAAAGGCAGCATGAGCACCCATCTCTCTCTGCTTCCATACTATAGATGTGGTGTGAACAGCTGCCTGTTCCTGCCACCATGATTTCCCTGCAGTGGTGAGCTGTAACCTTGCACTTTAAAACAAAACAAACCAGTACATTCTTAATCACACCAATAAGAAAAGTAACTGATACGGTGGCTAGCAAAGGACTTCTAGTTAGAATCTCCTACAAAGCACCAAGAAACAGAGTCATAATCCAATTTTTCAACTAGGCAAAAGACATCACAGACACTCACAAATGCAAATAAACACATGGATGGTTGCTCAACATTATAGATCATCATAGAAACACCAGTTAAAACCACAATGAGATCCCATATACAGGTGCCAGAATGGCTAGAATGTCAAAGAACACCATTGCAAACCCTGCTGAAGATGTGGGTCCCTGGTGGTGATATGTAAGACAATGCAACTATAAAGGACCCTAGTCCAGATGTCATTGAACTTAAAAATACAGGCACCCAACGACCCAGCACCTTTATTTCCAAACATATGCAACAAAAGATCGCACTATGCCCTCCAGAGTCACAACAATACCAACAGAAGCACTACTTACAAAAGTTGCAAAATGTAAATGGTCTAAATGACTGTCAGAGCTGTAACAGATATAACATGCTAATGTCATATCATAAAACAATAAAACAAGCTACTACTTTAAACAACAACCCAGAGGAAGCTAGCAGACACAGCGTTAACTCCCAGGAAAGAGAAATGAAATAGATGTCAATGTAGGACTCCTTTTCTACTGATTTTTTTTAAATAAGTAGCACTATTATCCTAACAGACCAGAGGTCAAGATGCATGCTTAGGGAAGCAACTTTGACTCAGATCACAGAGAAAAAAAAAAAAAACCATTGGAATGCTAAAAATGTCCTATATCTTAATCTGAATTGTGATTAAACTGGTGTGTACGTTTGTAAAAGTGAATCAAGCTATAAACTTCATAGTTGTACATTTTATTGGATGCAATTTATTCCTTAATTAAAAAGATATGAAAAGTAAAATCAAAACTTAAGGTAAAACAAAGAAAGTTCCAGAATAACAAAACTCAACAAAATTAATCATAGACCTGAAGAAAATACTATAAGAAATCAGTTTTGTTCTGTTCCATTCTGTTCTCTGTCAGATAAGAATGATTCTAGATAGATACTCAGAAATGATTCCAGATAGACACTTAAGAAAGATTAGTATGTGTGTAAATTTAAATAATAACTATAATGATAATTTTGTCAGAGGAAAGATATATATATATATACAATGAGAAAGAGGGTAGATAACTGAGTGGAAACTGTTCAAGGATCCTAGAATTGTTTGGAGAAGGGAAAGTACTCATTTAAATTTGATGCTAGAAGGTCCTTGAGTCCTCTTGTAAGATATTTCTCTACATATGTGTAAATATATGAAAAAAATCTTGGCCAACATGAAGTCACATACCTGAAGTCCTAGTACTCAGGAAGCAAGTTCAAAGCCAGCCTGGACTATACAATGGGTTCAGAGCTAGCATGGGATGCATAAAGATTTCAAGGCCATCCTGGGATACAGAGGAAATTCTGTCTCAAATAAACAATAAAACATCTAAAAAAGATTAGAAATCTGAAAACTGTTTGGCCTACATGTTTTATAATTTTATTTTTATTTATGTGTGTGGGTTTGCATGTGCAGGACAGTGTCGATAGAGGCCAGAACAGAGCATGGGGTCCTCTGGAGATAGAGTTACATGTGGTTGTGGGCCGCCTACCCAAAGTGGGTGATGAAAATCAAACTCTTGTGTTCTGTTAGAACAGCAAGTTCTCTTAACCCCCGAGCCATCTCTCCAGCCCTAGTCACAAGTATTTTAGATAAGAAAAACAAAGTTTGTTTATTCAATTTTTATTAACGTAAATTTAAAATATAATATTAGATTTTATTATTGGAAAGCTTTTTAAGTATCTCTGGAAACATTTAGGACTGTGAATTTACATTTACAATTACACAATCAATAAAATCTAAATCTTGTGTTTCTATGAAAGTTTGGTGCCCAGATTAATATTTGCTTATTTTAACTATCTTATTAGTAATAGTATGTTGATTATGTTTCAGTGATAGTGTTTATTGATATGCTAAATAAGATATGATTTATAACAACTGTCAAAGATGTATGCTGTAGTGCTAATATTGTCTTCCAAAAGGAGGGTAAAGAATTACAAGTGATATACATCTATGTTAATCAGCACATATAGATTGATGCCCCTAAATGGAATGTTATGCTAAATTAACAGATATTGCTATACTCAACTGCATGAATGAATTTCAAAGTTAGGATGAAGCTATATATCACAAAGTATATATGACATTATCCAATTATAAAAGGTGCAAGACAATAACTAAAAATAGTTGACGTTGATGCAAGCAGGGTGGGCCAGTGATTTAGCTCAGTGGGTAACGGCATTTGCTTTCAGCCCTGACAGCTTAAGTTCAGTCCCAGAACTCACATGATGGAAAGAAACAATTGACTTCCACAAGTTATCCTCCAACCTCTACACATGCACACACAATAAACAAATAAACAAAAACATGTTGAAATGCCAATAAGTATTTTATATAATAACTACTATATAACTATAACTAATCCAAGAGTCTACCCAAGGAAATCTGGTTGTTTGTTACTGTTATATTCTTTTGCTAGGTGGTGGGTAGAACTGCCTGGTCACATGTGTATCTTCACTTTGTAAAAGTTAATAAAACTCTATGCTATGATTTGTTCTCCTTCCCATACCAATGAAAAGTGTACGCTAGTTCTCCCAAAGAAATATGAATAAAGTAATTGTTACTCTACAACAGCAATACTTATCTGTGACAATGGGCTCAAGGCATAATTCTTATGTTTTCAAATCAACCTTTGATTAAAAATGAACCATAACAATCCCTTTATGTTATGCTTGTAGCCCATAACAAAAATTAAATAATTTTTACCTGACTTAGTTTTACATTAAGGTTTAAATGTTACAATAACTCAATTAATGAATTTAGAAGTATCTATCTTAGGTATCTTAAGATACCTGGGGCTTAAGGAATATTGTACAGCACAGGAAATCCAATTCACAAACTAATCATCTTGGAGCATTTGAATTTCTTATGCACATGTTGCTTCTTCTTCATAAATATCTATATTAGAAAAATAAATCAGGATGCAGGCATAGTGGTCCACAGTTACAATCCTGGCACCTGGGGTTACAAAATAGAGCTCAGGGTCATCTTTAGCTACATGGAAAGTTAGACTAACCTGGGCTACATGAGACTCTAGTTCGAAAAACAAATAACAGGAATTAGAGAGATGGCTCAGTGGTGAAGAGCACTTGCTGCCTTTTAGGGGACCAGCATTTGGTTCTCAGCACCTACATTGGAAGGCCCACAACTGCCTGTAACTCCATCTCCAGAGATTTGATGCCCTCTTCTGTCTTCTGCATGCATGTATAGACACACACACACATTAAAATTTTAAGAATAAATAAATAATCAGGCCGCAATGAAGACTTAACCAAAGTCCTAGATACACAATCAGGTGCATCTAAGCAGAAGGTAAGAGAGAGAATCTTAGCCCTTTGAGAAGTCCCATCCACCAAAACAAATGCACATAACCATGCATGCATCACGTGAAAATAGACACACTGCACCATCAGATATTGAGAATACTCATGTAACTTTTATCCAACTCCCACACATACATACCCATGATAAAATGACCTCCTAAACCCAAGGTCAGTGTAGGGACAGTAGTCTAAGACCATTAATTTGGGGATCATACTGCCTGAGCCCAAATCCAGCACATTCACTTACAGAGAATGTCATTGTGTCACCATTCTGGCTTTCAGTTCTTTGTGTCAAATGAGACTAATGCTGATATTTATTTACTAAATATTAACTACTCAACCACCATTTAATCTCTATCTGGTGTCAGCAACAACAGCTTTGCTGAGAACATCAACTGGTAATGTCCACTAACCATTTCCAAGTCATCAGAATAATTGCTTCAGTTTAGAATGATGAATGTAAGACATTGAATTAAAACAATTCTGAGTAAAGACTGAATTTCTATTCAGAGGTGCATTAATGTTCCCATGGAGTCCATTGGGTACAGACCCTGAATACTGAGTCTACACAGAGAGCTTATGGTAACTCATTAACCAGACTCTGACTCAGTAGAAGATGGGCTGACAATGGTGCTGACCATCAGAGAATTAGTAACAAAGAGAAGACCCTAGAGAATACATTTTCTGATCCATCACTGAGGAATTACAATACAGAATATTCAAAATAATCACATTAGAGCTGGAAAGATGGCTCAGTAGATCAAAGTCCTTGAAAACCTGAAAACTTGAGTTTGATCTCTGGGACCTACATAGTAAAAAGAGAACATTGATTTCCCTAAATTGTTCCCTGAGGTACACACACACACACTAAATACAGTCTAAAATTTTTAGTTAATTAGTTAAATGTTGACAGTTGAGAACAAAAGAAATTACAGATTGCTTGTGAAAGTACTAGAAATATGTCACTCCCAGCACCACAGTGACAGCAAGATGTTAAGCTATCCATATCAATTAATATTCAGTTCTGAACTGAATGATCATTTTCCACCACAAAACTTGCCTTCCAAATTACTCTAACCCTATATTTTCTCTTCATTTTTCTAATTTTACTCTTCACTGACATGTAATAGTGAGGCACATCGAGGGGGTTCATTCTGAGCTTTGGATACATGCATGTCATATGATGCTTTGACATATACATACATTGTATCATAATCAAACCAGGGTATTTAGCATATCCACCAACCCAGAAATTTGTCATTTCTTTGTAGTGATAGAGGTTTTTAAGTCCTGCCTTCAACCTTTCAAAAAAATATTGAAAACAGCACTGCTAAGCATTGTTACCAGTGATGCTCAATTGAACATCAGATCTACTGTCCCTTTTGCACTTAATTCTATGTTCCTGACCAAAGGCTCCACACACCCTCTCCTGCCCTTCTAAGCCTTGAGGTATCTCGACTCCCCTCACTTCTATCCCTGTCAGCCTCTTCATGTTTCATGTATGAATGAAACATGAAGTATACAAAGTTATTGGCAGTAGATGATTATGGTACATAAGAAGGCATATAATGACTTCAGTCATACATTAATATACTTCTTTTACTGTATTTCCTCTTTTTGTTATATGACTGACTTCCATTTTAAGCTACTCATCAGTATAAGTTTTCAATATTAAAAGTAAGATAAGGTTCATTAAGCATTATTCACACCTGCTGTGTTTTAGAAGCCTTAACTACTCTGTCTCCTCTCATTATCTTCAACTAGTAAATTATTAAGTTCCAGGGATGTCCGGGTTTGGGGGGATTAAGTAAAAATCATCTTAAATCAAATATTTTTCACATGTGTCATGGACTGTGTAAACTGCAGTGCATTCTGGTAAGCATAAAAGGTAATTATCTTTTCCAGTTCTAGGACTATCTTTGTCTATTTTATAAGCAAGCAAAATCTCATGCTTTGTAGCTATAAATTGTTATATTTCACAAACGGCTATAGTTTTTTTTTTTTTACTCGCCATAGCTCTTGCCATAGTTTCTGTAAACTGATATCCTCTGCCCTGCTCATTGATGTCTTAAAGTTTTGTTAAGAAAATGATTCAAGCTAAAAAAGAGAAACTAATTAACTATTCAGATGTAAAAAGGTAAACATTGCTATCAACTACCCTTTCTCATTTAAAGCTAAGACACTGAAGGTTAAGACAAGGGTTGAGGAGAGGCCCAGTAAAGTATAGAACCAAAATGGCGCCACCGCGGAGCTTGTGCTCTTAACCAATGTGCTACACTAGGCAAACAGACTTCAAACAATTACAAACCCTGACAATAAGGAAGAAATTTGGATGGAAAGGGTGAAAGTGAGAGCATTTCTATCTCCTGTGTCCCTGGGTAGAGAATCCACTCGTGTGTCCTGGAAGACGGACAGTGCAGATATCATGAAAGGCATTTCCAGACAGAAGGACAAGCACGAAGACTTTGAATCAGTTGTGAGTGCAGACAAATGACCCAGCATATCCCATAATCTGGCTAGGGAGGTAGGTCAAAGACCCAGCTCGGCTCACTCATAGCCTAGCAGGTCT
The DNA here is from genome assembly GCA_907164525.1 of Lophiomys imhausi. Taxonomy (NCBI): domain Eukaryota; kingdom Metazoa; phylum Chordata; class Mammalia; order Rodentia; family Muridae; genus Lophiomys; species Lophiomys imhausi. The sequence continues at coordinate 9,553,410 of CAJQZJ010004755.1, read as the reverse complement.
TGTCAAGGAGGTTATGTCAGGTCTATCCTCCATGTCTGTCAATGACACTCAGTAGGTATTCAGTCAAAGATGAATGCTATTTAGGTTGTGCTGTGTCTAGACCAGGTTAAGGGTTTGGTCTTTTTGATGAGAGTGGACATTAGGCAAGAGGGTCAGGTTAAGAGATTGTTATTTAGGACCAGACAACCAGTTGGGTCTCGTTAGTTCCTGCATCTATGCTGAGCCATTCTCATGCAAGCCAGGATCAGCACCAACAGCCAGTCACATACTCCACACCTGGTTCACTTACAGCTCAAAACAGGAACTTCCCATCGCCTCTGGCCACAGAACTCTGTAGTCTCCAATGTATTTCAACCATCCAGGCATGCTAATTGGATCAAGTCACAAATCAACATTTCTGTTCAACTAGGCCACTCTGCTTTGTGACAGCCTGTATGATTTGGTGTCCTCGTGGTAAACTGAGCTGTTCAACAACTACTTCCAGGATGAAATTTCCTTCATTTACTCAAGCTGGTCCAAAGTTTTCAGCTCCATTCATGCCCAGATTGCCACACAGAGCAATGCCTGCCAGATGTGATTCATGGTATGTACCCCTCCTGGGCACCCAGGAAACAACAGTAAACTCACCTGGATGTCTGATTCCTTCAAGTGCAGCTCTACTAAGAGTAACCCTAAGTCAGCCTGTGACCAACTCATGTTATTTATCCTTGACCTTGAACATACAGGGCCCTCTCCATCCTGGAGCTTCAGTCACATTTTGCAATCTTATCACTTCTTTCTTGTTTGTTCTTCACTGACCCCACCCTTAGCCCTACCCAGATCTGGGCAAACAAGTCGCCTAGGGACCCCAGCAGCAGACATAATGAGACCATATCCAGCACAACCCAGGTCTTTCTGTCCACTTCTTGTTATCGCCTCACCGTACAGTGCTGCTGTCGACCCCCAAAGGGCTCCCTGTGTTGAGAAGAACTCAACACAGTTCATTTGGTACCCTGTTCTCTCCTTATTACAGGAACAGAGCAAGTTGAGAGTTTAGAGGCCACTGTTTTGATTTATGGAACTTGTCTCTGAATGGGAGTGCTAACTGCTGTAGCACTTAAATAGTAAAACCAAAGTCAAATAAACCATCCCCCAGCATGTGGAAGATCTTCACACACACCCCCTCCTGTACCCAGAGGGGCTGTTGAAAGACGCTAGGAGAGCCCAGGTCTGCTGGAAGTGCTCGGTAAGACCCAAGGTGGTGTGATGCTGGCTCTCCCTGACAGAAAACATCCTCATCACAGGGCATTTTGAATGGAAATGGACCTTGGAAGTGGCCCAGGGTCCTTCCAGAATATTCTGATGTATTCAATGCCTTGGAGTACATTCTAGTGTCCTTTTTCTTTCTTTTTTTCTTTTTTTTTTTTTTTTTTTTGCTTTTCAGCAACTCAGCTGCTCCCAGGGTCTCTTTCAGCCCCCTGCCTCCTCTCATTTGCCATCTGTTTTACACACAGGACTGAGCTGGTAAAGGATTTGTGGAGCAGTCTCTGTATATTATTTTAAACCAATAAGGCAGGTAAAACCCTTTATTGAGCCTTTATTGTTCTCAGGAATGAGGTAAGTAAACTGGGTTGAAAAACAGACTTCAACACCAAAAAAGAATTTTTTTCAGGACATCTTTTAAAATGCAGTTGTGGCATAATTTATTAGTTTGATTAGCAAACGCTGCTTTGTTGGCTCTGCCATGCTCTTTGCCTCTGTCAGGAGAGGGCAAACAGGAGGAGCATTCTTTATTGATTTCCATAATTGATGTCAGAGAGTCTCATTACATCTCTGGGTACTTAAACTTTTTTTAAAAAGCACCACCTTGGTTTCTTTGTGCTAGGAGAATGGCTATTTTTTGCTTTACTACAGTGAAGAAACATTCTGAGTCCCCTAAAAACCCTTAATGAGGTACCTAACAGCGTCAAAAACACACTTAATTATACCAAGCTACTGTAGTAGTGAAATTAGCTAAATTGCAGCTCCAGTAGGAATGACCTGGACCACAAGGCGGGTGGGTTTCAAGCATCTGGCTGGCTTCCCCAGTAATTTATGATGGATGGAAGTTTATTAACACAAAACAGCTGAGTGGGAACGGGGGCTGCTTTTCATATTTAGTGTGTGTCCTAAATGGGAGAACAGCATCTGGCCCTTTCCTGCATGATTACATAAGGATATTTCCCCCTCTTCGGTAAACTTCAGATTTGCACGCAAAATTCATTTGGCTTCTTTAACGATTTACCTACACGGAGGCTTTAACCTGCTAATAAGCCCCATACTGGTGCAATTAGTAATTGATTCTAAGGCTCTTTCTAAAAAAAGATATGAGAAGGCAATTTTAAATTCAGAGTTCCGTCCCCTGTGTTTTTTCTATAAATGACGGAAACGCAAAAGTGGAATTAAGTTATTAAAAATATATTTAAAAGAAAAATACTGAGCTGCTGGATATGAAAATGTATTAACTAGGAATAGATGAGTTTTAATCTCAAATAAGACTATGCAGAGGCAAGTGTTCCACAGATTGCTTGCAAGTTTTTTCTGTATTTGCAGTCGGACTTGAACCTGGGACCTCCCACTTGCTTGGCAACCACTCTACCACTAGGGTGATCCCCAGCGCCCACCTACTTTTTCCTTTTCTTCCCCCCTTTTATATTTTTAAGACAGAGTTTCTGAGGTTGACCCTGAACCTACACTGTAGCCTGGAGTGGCTTTGGATCTTGATGCTTTCCTGTCTCTGCTCTTGAGTAGTTGGGATTATAGGTCAGCCCCCTAGGCCTGGCTGGGAATATTGTAAATGTAACAAACACGAACAATAAATCACAGAGATTATGAAACACAGATCTACCTAGGTATTTGGGGTTTGTTTTGTTTTTTTTTTTAAGATTTTCTTTTTCCCCAAAACTTGTCAGAGAGAAAACAATTCTCATTTACTTAAACACTCAAGAGCTAAAATTCCCCATGCCTGATCATTCCACTTAAAATCCTTCTTGACAGACACCCACATAACTACGTGGGCCAGCAATGACTTCATCTGTCCAGGGGGAAAGAACAGAATAGGACAGTTGGTGTCTCTCACAAGAAACTTGAACTCCCACTTGTAGCTGCACCTCAACACAAACAGGAGAAGCAAATCCACACAGGTTGAGCTCACTGCCTACCGTGTGGAGAAATGGTCCAACTACTTCCATGCTTGTCATCTCATCAAAAGAACAGGAAACCACCAATTCAACCATCTTACAGTGGAGGTTCTTCGATGCTTATCCTCTACTTGGAGTAGAATAGGGTTGCCGTCAGGCGCTGATATGTCTTGATATAAAAAAAAATCTTGATTTAAGATAACATCTTTGAATGCCATATTCTGCAGATCTCAAGGGGTTTTTGAAGATGCCCTATCCATCTCTTGTATTTAGATAAGCAAATGTTGCTTGTCTCTTAGCAACTTGATTACTGGGTAGTTTAGAGAATATCTGTGATAGACTGTCATAGTAGCCAACAAAGAGACATGTTTGCATGACTAGGAGTTTGTTTTAACTATCCTAGACCGTTTTAGACGGTTGGTATCAAGAGGTCAGAGCTTCACATTTTATTTTTAAGTATCTCTAGGTATGATACCATTGGGAAGCATTACCTTTAAATTTGTATCAATATACAAAGATCTATTCAATTGTGGTTAAATATACTCTAATTATGTATCAATATACCAAGATCAATGCCTATGTAGCCCAATATAATCTTAATATTACGTCCATATGGAAGGGTCAATACCATTGTGGCCAACTATAATCTTAATTTTGTATCAATATACAAAGATCAATACCGGTGTAATCCAATACAATCTTATTTTTGCACAATAAACAATGGTCAATAAAAACCCCTTGCACCAACTGCAGACAGACTGCTGTCCAAAAAGGACAAAACTTGGTAGCGGGGAAATCGACAGCCTAACTCTGCCAAGACAGGGTAGGAAAAACCCCTTGCTTCAACTGTAGACAGACTGCTGTCCAAAAAGGACAAAACTTGGAAGCAGGTAAGTCGACAGCCTAGCTCTGCCAAGACAGGGTAGGAGAGTCCTTCATAACCCCTGCTCTACAATCAATGTCTGTCAGAGAAATGTGGCCAAATGACTGAAGATTGATGCTGTAATGTATGGAGAGAAAATGGGAGCTGTCCAGGCAGCCACTGGTATGTCATTTCTTAGATTGGGAAGCTGCAGCCTTGCACTTCCTATATAATCAGATATATTTGTCCCTCTCAGGTCTCTGAGGTGGTTGAAGAATAGATAGCTAGAGTCTCATAGTTAAATTTTGAGTTGTTTGGGAATCAAGAGGGTGTTCTAAGAAGATGCTTTTTAAATTGGGATGAAAGTTGAGTTGGATATAGAACTTTAAACTCATGGAGATAGATCGACAGTAGAATGTTGAAGTCAGGTGCCAAATACATATAGACTGGACATTGGGATTGTATGCCAAGCCATATAACTCTCATAATTTTGGCCTAATTACCTCTGTTGTTTAGTATTGTATTTATTATTATAAGAGTAAGAGCCATTTGTTGGACTGAAAGGGGGAGCTGTTGGGGGGAAAAGATATATCTTAAACTTAAAAAAAAAGGAAGGGGAGGGGTGGGTTGAGGCGGAAGAGGGTGGGAGGGTGGGACTGGAGGCGGGGTAGGGAGGGGATTTCAATTGAGATGTAACTTGAAGAAATAAAAAATAAAGTAAAAATAAATAAATAAATAAATAAAATAAAATAAAAAAAAAAAAAGAACAGGAAACCTGGATCTGTGTGAACTAGAGAAGGCTATTTAGAGAAATGAATTTACACAGATAATCCAAGTTTTTGAAACCCATTCACCCCAATTCTTTGACTCACCCAAGCAAGTCTAAATGGAAATATAAGGATGTGATTTCAGACTTTCACTGTCTTTGTGTAGAACAGGCAGCACACAGGTTCCAGCTATGCGTGGGCCTCTCTTATCTTGAATTTATTTTCTTAAGTGTGCTAACAAGAGTGGCGAGGGTCAACATCTGTCTCCACAGAGTCACTGGCTTTATTTTTGCTAGGAAACATTTGCCTTCCAAACGCTAATGGGTTGGATTCACTTTTATTTATTTTCTGTCGGCCCGTCACACCCCACCACAGGGAGACAGACTGTTTTCCGAGCGTGGGGACATGACGGTACCAGCTAGCTTATTTTGATTATGTGACTGTTAGTGATGCAATCCAGGACAGCTCCCTGCAAAGGACTCTAAAGTAGGAGATGTCATCCACAGTGAAAGATGGCTCTGGTCCACAGCTCCCGGGCGGGAGGCAGCCACCTACTTCAGGATTGAGACATCTTTGGTAGGACAATGGGGAATTTTCTCCACAGGAAGCCCAGTGGCTCTGTGTCTAGGTTAATGGGAAATTTTTGCAGAATCAATTTTCAAGGCTGCAGGCTAAAACTGTAACTTCATGTAACAATGCCATTGACTTAAAATTATGGAGAGAATTAATATACAGTTCAAGAATGGACTTTTCCTGTCCACCAGTTTGTTCAAGCCTTAATCAGAGTTAACCACAAATTCGTGGGATAGTAGTCCCTGAGATGAGCAGTGCTGATGCATAGATTTGAGGAAGCACCTGAAAGCCTTGTAAAGGGCGGGCTCTCAAGCTGGGCATGGTGGTGCACACCTGTGATATTGGTACTAGGAAAATAATGACAGAAGGTTTAGAGGTTTGAGGCTAGCCTCCAATACATAGCAAGTTGAAGGCCAGCCTAGGCTACATGAACCTGCCTCAAAAATAAAAATAAAAGGCATATTTCTCAAGCTCCAGAAATCTAATCCAACTGGTGAAGGCGCCAGGTGGTTCCCATACGTGCGTGGGCTCCCAGACCACACATTGATCTATATGAGGCTTTGCAGATGAAAGATAAATGAACTTTTATTTGTTTATGTCTGTCTTCCTTCTCTAGACATCAAGGGCAGAGGTTGGTATTTTTTTTTCTATAAAGAGCCAGAGAGAAAATATATTAAGCTTTGTGAGCCAGGAGTCCACATACTTTGCCACTGTAGCATGGACCCCACTAGACAAGTACACAAACTACCAACATGTGGGTGTCCACTGCCAGTTCAAGACGAGTGGGGGGTGAGTCTGGCCAGGGTTCACAAGTCAAAATTCTTCTCCTAGAGTAGGGACCTAGTCTTTGTCTGGAGCCCCACCTCTGCACGGTGCCTGCCAGATGGTGTCTGGTTGAGAAATGGTGAGGGAGTGCTCACAGTTCTTGCCTCGGGGATACATATTCTGATGCAGTGGAGAGAAGGTGAAACAACACATGAGCGTGATGTAAGAGGCCCACGTTCCATTCGTTTGGGGAACATCAGGGTAGAAGAAGTATCAGGGGTCAGGGTAGAAGTATCAGGGGTCAGGGTACCCAGGCAGAGCAAAGAGAAACACAGGACTCTCAGTTAACTTTGGATTTTGGGTAGACAGTGAACACAGTACTAACAACAGATAGTAGAACCATATGTGATGGGTGCTGGAGAGACATCTCAGTGGGTAAAGCACTTGCTACACAAGTGTGAGAACCCACAGAGAAAGATAGGTCTGGAGGAGAGCCAGGAATCTGGGCGCCATTTGTAGAAATAATTAATTAAATTATTTACTTGTATTTATATTATATTTAATTGGTTGGTAGTGTTAATCCTTAACCCTCCATTATAAATGAGCACACACAGATCTGATGGATTTTAACAAGCCTTGGCCTGAATTGTACAATCTTAGCCCATTTAACCTAGCTCTTAATTCTATTCCCTAAATATTGCCCCATATACATATGTTCCATGGGCTGTTATTCCCCATGCTTATGCCCATGTTCCAGGCCACGTGGAATGACTTTTTTTCTCTAACCCATAGGATGTGTCCTCCTTCCTGCTCTTCCACCCATCAGCCTCTTTGCTTCAGACGTCCTAGCACCTTAGTCCCGCCTACCTCTGTCTTTGCCCAATCTCAGGTCTCAGCATTTATTTAACCAATCAGAGGCAATGGTTAACAAGAAAGTCAGCACAGCTTCACTTGGTGCACAGCAAGCAGGCTTCTGGGAGATTAATTAACATTTAGAGTGCATAACATCACCCCATCACTGTATAGTGTCATCTCTGTTCTATTTAGTACATTTGACAAATGCCTTGAATGAGGATGCTGTTCATTGTCTTAGTTCAAGTTTCTGTTGTTGTGAGGAAACACCAAGACCACAGCAATTCTTATAAACAAAAGCATTCGACTGGGACTTGCTTCCATTCAGAGGGTTAGTCCATTATCGTTATGGCAGGAAAAATGACCATTCACAGACAGACAAGGTACTGGAGAAGTAGCTGAAAGTTCTACATCTGGATCTGCAGGCAGCAGAGAGAGTGACACTGGGGCCTGGCTCAAGCATGTGAGACCTCAAAGCCCACCCCTAGTGACACACTTCCTCCAACAAGGTCATACCTACTTCAACAAGGCCACACCTCCTAGTAGTGCCACTCCCTGTGAGTCTATGGGGGCCATTTTTGCTCAAACCACCACAGAGCTGAAGCTACCATAAGCTTTGATAGATGGGTCTAGAACAGAGCTAGCCTACTGGCAAGCCAAACTGCCTTTGTGGCCCAATGAGGTAGCCGAGGATGGTGAGTGCTAACTCTCAGTACTGGGAAATAGCCACTCTGCAGTTGAAGAACATGGGAATAAGTAATTCTTTCTAGTGACAAGTAGTTTAATAAGTCTCAAGCACTTAAATAAGTCACAGTCTGCTCACATCACTGCCACACAGAGCCCCTTTAGGACAGCTTTATGGAAAATGTAATCTGGTTTGTAACTAATATATCAATCAGCTAGCAATAAATCACGCTTGTGTGCTACTGAAGCATTTTGGGTTCTCTGTAGATTAAATATTTTCTCTGCTTCACTATTTATTTTACCGTTTTCGTTGGCTATTGAGTCAAGCTTCAGAAAATTGGCATGGCTTCAAATCCTCACGTACCTGATAAGCAGAGATGAGTCTCAGTTTCTTACATGGTAATTGGGCATAACAGCATCTGTCTCAAAGACTTAGTGAAATCCGACTGAGTGATACAGTAATTGGGAAGTAACTACAGCCTGATGCTGCTCACTAAGACAAGCAGCCTCAGTCTAGGGCCTCAGTGCTGGGAGCTTTTTAAGAAGTTCCAAAGATAGTGAGGTCTGGGCAGTAAAAGAAAAATGAGATGAAGGAGAGATAGTCCATTGGCAGAAATCTTCACATAGATTCTGGAGGTCCAGAAAAATCGCCCATCTTCTTCAGTCCCTGGGAGTCCCCTGGAACATAGCTGGGCCATGGAAATAATAGATGTAAAATATCTTTCTAGGGGTCACACTCACTGCTAGCCTCTTCATGGAAATTGCCAAGCACTGCTAAAGAACGTAGGTCCACCTGCCTCCTGTTGTAGCCAAATATCTCCTCCAGGCGGGCTACCATAAACCATGGCATCCATGTTGTAGAGATGAGGAACATTCCCTCCAAAGAAGTGTGTGGGGTTCTGGGAAGCGACGTCCCTACAAGCCATGAGACAGCCATAGTAGGAGTCGAGATGTCCATGACCATTCCAAGGTAAAGCTAGTTCATCAAAGACAAGTGCACTCTGTCCTGGCCAAAACATTAAGACGATTATATTTTTTAAATCTATGCTATGGTCTTTGTTGTTTTGAAGAGAGGAAGCTAAGTTCCAATTGAGAAGGATTTGGGGGCACTCCAGTACAATCTTTACTTCCCTAATTACCCTAACATACCAGGCATCTAAAATGTTCAAAGACTTCTCATAGGCAGAGAAAGAGGGGGAGAAAGGCACGGGGCAGGTGGGGAAGTGTGAGGATGAAGAGGAAGATGAGGAAGATGGAGGACTTCCCACCTAGTTACAGAAGGAAGAAGCCCATGAAAATGGTTTAGTAAAGACCCAAGGATTATAGGCAGACATGAGACAGCCATTCGAGAAGACAGGCCAGAATATGGCTGGTGCCCATTCGGCCACTAGGCAGTGCTGGGCGTGTGCCATTGCCTTGACCATGACAATCCCTGGAAGGCTCTGGATGCCTCAGAGCAGAGGAAAAGAATCCGAGTGGCCCACTTGGAAGCTTCCCACATGGACGGGCATGTGTACAAGACAGAGTGCCACCAATAAGAAGCTGGGGACATGTTCAAAACTAAATCATTGATCACTTTTAGTCACAATAGTCAGGTTGTTTTTTCTATTAAGATTTTTTGCTTAGGGATGGAAGCAACAGTCTAAACAACCAAAGGAATTACTGTAGTTGCTTAAGAATCTCTGAGGCAGAGAGCAAGTCATGGCTGTGGCTGCATGAAGATCTGGATATGCCTTCCTCACTGAATAAGTGAGCTAAAGAAGGAACACATGAATGAGACACTGAGCCCTGACACCGTGGGTGCTCAGGTACCCAGGTGGACATGGGCATAGGAAGAGATGGGGTTGTTTTCTCAGTTTGCCCCTGAGAGTCCAATGTGTAGTGAGGAGACAGAAAAGCTGCTCACAACCTTCTTCACAGACTAGCTGAAAGTTTGTCTCATTCTACATGAGGGATGACAGATGACAATGGAGGCAGGAAAATGGGCAGTGGGAAGAACCAAATTCCTGGTGTCCCCTGAGGCAAGGGCCCAAGAGGCAGCAGGTGCCCTGGACAGAGGTGGCTCTGGGATATGAGGAATATGAATCAAGAGAGGACTTCTGTCCTTGGAGATCTTGTGGCTTGAGAAGCTAAAACAAACTCTTTTTCCCACTTATAGATCTGAGGCCTGAGCAAAAACAATATAAACATCAAAAACCAACGTCTAAACACCAACTTACAAAAGGGCCCAGCACGTATGTTCCCAGGGTGCAGAAAAAACCCAGATGTCTCTTAGGCCAGAAAGGCATGCCATCTACTCACTATCAATGTCTCTCCCTGGAAATCTCTAGACTCAGCCAACAGCATGGACTGAATTGTTGGGAAGTCTCTCTCTCTCTCTCTCTCTCTCTCTCTCTCTCTCTCTCTCTCTCT
>CAJQZJ010004755.1:9532907-9543327 GCA_907164525.1 Lophiomys imhausi | reverse complement strand
TCTCTCTCTCTCTCTCTCTCTCTCTCTCTCTCTCTCTCTCTCTCTCTCTCTCTTTCTCTATCTCTATCCCTGACCACCACATCATTGGGGAGGTTCAGTGCTTAGGCCAGAAATGGCACTGGAAAATTTGCCCAAGTAGAGGCTTTGTGTAGACAGGCAAAGAAGAATGTTAGTGTCATGGCAGTGAAGAGATTCTAAGAACATTCATGAGGGACAGAAACGGCCAGATGGAAGACAGATCTAGGGAAAGTAGACAACAATGGGCCCCCAAGTCCAGCTGCCCATTCGAACACCAGGACACCTGTTCAGAAGGAAGTCCCAACTTCTCCCTAGTGGGAGAGGGAATACCCACGCAAAGATGATGCAGGACCATAGTCTAGTGGTGTGTAAGTACTGTGGGTGCCTTCTCAGGTGGTCAGTTTTCTGACTGGAACAGGAAGAACTAGGATGAGGGTAAGTTGAAGGTTGGACAATGAACACTTGCTGATAGTAGGGTCCGCACAACTCCAATGCCTCTCCCTCTTGGTATTCTGAGCTTCAAAGCTGTAAGCAGGGGAGGAGATCTGTGATGATAGAAACATTTTATGGTTTTTGTACCTACCTTCTTCCAAATCTAGTGTATGTTGTGTGCTTATGGTACATTTTGACCTGTATTAGCCACAGTCTAATGCCCACAGGCCAGCTGGTGGCACCAAGCCCAGGGGTGGCACCACACAGTAGACTGGGTCCTGCCACATCAATCACGGATGAAGAAGATGTCCCCACAGATCTGCCTGCAGTCCAATCTGATGGAAGCAACCCCTCCATTGATGTTCTCTCTTCCTAGATGACAAAAGGTAAAAGCCCCATAGTGGGGGCAAAATTCCAGCTCAGACAACTTCGCTTAGTTCCCAGGTGGGAAAATCTACAACTCACAAGGTAATAGAGCTCTATCACCTCTGATGAATTGTGGGATTTCTGGTACCTGTGTCTCCCCAACTGCAAACAAAACATGTCCGTTCTCCCTTCTGGAGGTTGTTCTGAGAAGAGATGAGTAGATGAAGGCTGGCAGCAGAGAACACTCAATTTGCCTTCTTGTCTTCACAGTGCTGAGCTATTGACGATAGGCAGATACTTGGTGCTAAGCAGAGTTCTAGACAGGGCTGGCTCACTATATGAAGGTTAACGATGATGCCTCACCCATGGTGGACATTGACCTTTGAGTCCATGTCACTCACTCTGGACCTGTCATTAAAAAGTGGAAGAAGGGGCTAGCTATATGGGTCAGTGGGTGAAGGCATTTGCTAAGCAAGCCTGGCATCCTCAGTTTGATCCCCATAACCCAAATAAAGGTGGGAGGAGACAACTAATTCCAAAGAGTTGTCCTCTGACCTCCATAAGTACACCATGGCATGCCCGTTATACATCATGTACATACACACAATGATCAATCAATCAACCAATTACAAATAAGGAGAAGAGGAATGAGTGTGGTGATGGTTTGTCTGTAATCCTATCAGAGGCAAACATACTTGCATTGTGAAACTTGCAAAGTTCAAAGCCAGCCTGGGACACCCTCTCTTCCTCCTGCCTAGAGTAGCCTGGGGGATCAGTGGGGATCGTAGCAGGCAGGGACTCGGACACAGAGGAAGGACTACACAGCTGCACACTCATTAGCTCATCATGAGCAGCAGACAATACAGAGATTGTCTCAGAGAGCTGGACAACACAGACAGGGCTCCGTTGGTAAGGTGCTTGCCCTGTAAGAGTGAGGCCCTGAGTTTGATCCTCAGAACTCATGTTTACAAAGAAGCTAGGCATGGTAGTGCGCATGTGCTTACCCAAGTGCTGGGGAAGCAGAGGCTGGTGGTTCTCTGTGGGTCACTGATTAGCCAAGCTGCCAAAGCCAGAGAGAATAAAAAATAAAGAGGTGGACAGCACCCCGAGAAATGACACCCAAGGTCGCCATCTGTCCTAAACACACACATGCACACACACACACACACACACACACACACACACACACACACACACACACACATGAGCAAAGGAAGGGGCAGAAGTGAGTGGCATGACACCTTTGCAGACACTAAAGAAAGTCAAAGTCCACTCCTGTGTCAGGCTAATTCCAACCAGTGTTGAGTTTCTAGTGACTTTGGACAACATTCTAATCTGTTTGTCACAGTGTTTCTCTTCCAAGAAAGGTAAAACTTAAGGGATAATTCCTCACCCAAAACACACTTTCTTTTTAACCACTAAGAGCAGTGTTAACCTGGGGCAAACATTATGAAATACTTGACAAAGATGGGGAAGAAAATCGGTCCAGGCCTGCAGTATCTTGCCTGCCGTGGGCACGCAAGAGTGGCAGCAGCTGCACTCCAGGGACTCTGGAGTGTGGGGTTCCCATGGGCTAGGTCCACGCCTCTCCTGCAGGTTTGCCATGTGTTTCTGATGGCGCTGCACACCTGTAAAAGCCGTGCAAAGAGGTGGGGTGCCAAACAAGAGAGCATTTTGCTGGCTGAGACACTGGATCTCTTCCCTGCTCTCTGGCCCCCTGTGGCCTTCAGAGCAGGAACCTGGCACCTGCTGGGTAGTAAAAGCCTCAGAACCCATATGGCACCTCACAGTACTTTGCAGTGGGGTCTAGCCTGGGCTCTGTGGGATGCGCTCTAGTATCCCTGACCACCACCACTAAATATCACTGTCCTGCCTCTGCTTATGACAGCCCAATTTGTCTCCAGAAACTGTTGTGTCCCCAGGGAAGAAAATGATCCCTGCTTGAGAACCTTTGGTCCAGGGAGGACCACAGCAGCTTTCTTCTTGCTGTTTCTGGGGTGAAGAATTGTGGGGAGCTCTCTGCTTTCTGAACCCCAAAACTTGTTATCCAAAGTCTGAGTCTCCTCCAGCTTTCCCTTTTCTGTGCTAGCTAAAGGACAGTTCAGTTTAGAAAAAGCAATGAAGAACATAAAACGTTCTGGCAGTGGGGTTTCTGAGTCAGATTCGGCCTTCCTGGCTTCAAAGATCATGAAACCTCTCATTTGTACTCCACAAAGCAGCAATTTCTCATAAGGATACGTTTTTTTGACTCTTTTTAAAGTCAAGTACAGCCTGGTAACCACAGAGTACAGAAAATACAGGCTTTCTGCAAGAAGCAATTATTCAAAACCCAAAGACAAAAAAAAAAAAAATGAGCTTGTCATGTCAAATCATGTCAGTCAGAACGCACAAGACAACTGGAGTTCTTCACTCAGAAGCAACAGAATGCTCTGGGTTTAATTTTTGTTTTCTTGCTGACTTTGATTTGTTTCTTACAAACTTAGCCCAAGCTGTCTTCAGCTGCTGACACTGGGTTGCTGGCCTTTTCAGTAAAAACAAGAAGGTATAGGTGGGGTATGTTGGATTTTGCTTGAAATGTTCCACGACCATTACACCCATAATTAGACCTTGTGCTGGAATGTACTAGAATCTGCTTCCCAGATCACTTACAGGGTCTGGAGAAGCCACAGAAAAACTGAACACTTCAGCACTGGTAAGATATTTCTGGGCTGGCACGGGAATACTCAGCTCATGGAATACAGATCAGCAACCCTACACTCTAATTTCCACCCTTCACATGTAGCATGATTATCCACCCTCACTGTAGAAGCATCAAGTCAAAACTCGAGGTTTGCTTGCCAGAAGGAAGCCAACCCTTCAATTCTGTGGTTAATGCCACCTAGGGATATAATTACACCAGCTAATATCATCTTTCTACTAAAAAGGAAGGAAATGGATCCTTGTGGCCAACATTCATACAACTTAACCATTTTAGGCTAAGATCAAATGCCTAAGATATTTGTTTTCAGAAACCTAAAAGGAAAAACTTTAGCCTTGGGATACATGTAGGGCATCTTTTCCTGCTTAGCTGATGTTCGCTTCAAAAATGTTCTCAAAACACCATATTCATGTTATTAAACAGCTTTTGTTTAAAATAAACCTCTTTTTAAAATCGCCATTGCATATACAGCAGGTTCAGGGAATAATCAAACATTTGGTGAACTATTGGTTCTCCTCATGAAGACTCGAGGAATTAACATTATTGTATTCAACTAGACAGACATGGAAATCATTTTTGCTAAAAGGCTGAAAGGGATATTAATTGAGAACACTTTATGAATGAGATGATTGCTTTCCAATTCAAAAACTAATCCACCAAAGTAAATTGTATATTTAGAATGAGATCTGTGTATGAATAGCATGAAGACAAAGATGATTAAAATCTGAAGAGAAGATGGCTAGCAAGATAGCTCAGTGGATAAAGGCATTTGCCGCCAAGCCTGAGGACCTGAGTTTTGTACCTGGTGAATCACACTGTTGAAAAAGAAAACTGACTCTGCAAGTTATCCTCTAACTCCCATATATATATACATTTATTTCACCTTACACTTCCAGGTGACAGAGCATCACGATGTGCTAAGGCAGGCATTCAAACAGGGCTAGAACCTGGAGGCAGGAACTGATGCAGAGGGCATGGAGAAACGCCACTCACTGGCTTGCCCATGGCTTGCCCAGTCTGCCTTCTTATAGAACTCAGGACCAGCCCAGGGATGGCCCCGCCCACAGTGGGCTGGACCCACTCCCATCAATCACTAATTGAGGAAATAAATGCCTTCCAGCTGGATCTTAAAAAGGCGTTTTCTCAACTGAAGTTCTCTCCTTTCAGGTAACTCCTCTAGCTTATGTCAAGTTGACATAAAACTAGCCAGGGCCCATACATAAATATTCATAGAAGCATTGTTCAAAATGAGTCTAGAAATTTCATGCAACCCAAATGTCCATCAACTAACGAATGGAAAAATAAAACGTGCCAAATGTACACAATGAAATATTATTTAGCTATAAACAGAAAAAGAGGTCAGATCCACACTAAAGCAGGCTTAAACCTATAAAACAATGCCTCCCATGTTATTAAAATGATTTTGGTTAAAATAAACCTTTTTATAAAAGGTAACCATCATACACCTAGCAGATTCAGTGAGAGTTAAAACATCTAGTGAACAATTGATTCTCCACATGGTGGCTCAAAGAATCAACATTAGGCTGTTCAACTGAAGGAAGGCCTTGAAAGTACGTTCATTAGAAGGTTAAACACAAGAAGAGTTCAGATATAAAAGAGCCACATACTGCACAGATGTCTGAGAAAAAAATTCAAGTGTTAATAATTTTTCCAAGAGGAACTGTTCTAGAAAGAAGTGACAAAGCCAGAGAGGCGGAATAGAGAGGGGTGGGCAAGAAAGAATAGTTGGGTGTGGAGAGAATCAAAACTGACCTATGTATGTGTAGGGATATCACATAAGACCCACTAATTTTACAGTTATTATGAGTTAACTTTTATCAACTGCAAACCCACATTCAAAAAGATAACAATTTTTCTAAAGTAGAATTTATTCCCCTACTTCTTCCTAGTTAAGTTTAGTACTGGGGCCTAACACCAAGTTTGAAACTTACTTCTTACCACACATTACTTCCCTGGACCCTAGTGAGAGTCACAGCATATTTGTCAGAATTTACTCGACAAAATAGAACTGTGCCACACTAATGCCCCATAGGAAACTCTAAATTCTGCAACAAAAAACACATAAGAAGATGTTTATATATAATAAATACATATATATATATAATAACTACCACTAACTACTGTTTTCTGAAATGCTAGTTCCATATTCTGTCAGCTCTCACCTTGAGACTCTTCCTCCATGCAAAACAATGAAATGAGCCGGGCGGTGGTGGCGCACGCCTTTAATCCCAGCACTTGGGAGGCAGAGGCAGGCGGATCTTTGTGAGTTCGAGGCCAGCCTGGTCTACAAAGCAAGTCCAGGACAGCCAGAGATATTCAGAGAAACCCTGTCTCGAAAAACCAAAAAAAAAAAAAAAAAAACAATGAAATGAAGCATTCCAAAAGCTCTCAGCATTATCAAAGAACCAAAAATAAATCCAAATTACTTTGTGAGTGTGAACTGTGTTTTTTTTTTCCCCATTCTTGGTTGAGAAATGGCTGCAGATATTGCACTCAGATTTTCCAAGCTATAAATCTCTCTTGAGCAAGGACTAGGCAAGGAGAGCCCAAGAGAATATTTTTGTCAAAAAAAGATGTGACTGAAAAAAAATCAAGGAGTCCTGGTGGCATCTATGTGCTGTGTTGGCTGCAGAACTGGAAGCCAGATCATCATCAAAGAATCAAAAAACACTTAATCAATTAATTAATTAGTTAATTAATTAATAGAAAAACAATGCTCAGAAAAATTGACACAATTCAATCAAATTCAACAAATACAACACATCAAGAATCAGTGATCCTGTTTTTAGACATTTATCCTAAAGAAAAACAAGGCATAGCAACATGATATAAAATGTGAAAAGAGCTCATCATTCAAGAATAGGAATCATTTAATTAAATTACTCTACATCCTTTTGGTAGAATGTTATGTTTCTGTAAAGACATGGAAGGCACTTGTGAGGTAATGGATCATGACTTATTATATAATGGAGAGAGGATTAAAATGTAGAGCATTATAGGTATGCAAGCAAGTGTACCTGTGTGGAAAGGACTAGAAGGAACTGTGTAAAAGTGTAAATCTTTGTGTAGCAGGATGGGCTGTATTATTTACTTCTCACTACTGAGGCAAATGTTCTGACAAAAGCAACTTAGCAGATGTAGTGTTTCTTTGTGATCACAGTCTGAGGGTACAGAGTACCAAGGATTGGGTGACTTGTCAGGAAATGGTGAGAAAGTCTAGTTGTAGGTGTATGAGCTGGCTATTCACATTCCATCACCAGTCCTTTCTCCTCCTCATTCAGCTCAGGACCCCAGTCCATGGAATAGTGATGTCCGTATTCAGAATAGGTTTGCCTTCCTCAGTGAAACCCCTCTGGGAACAATCTCATGGACACACCTAGAAGGGTGTTCATAAATGCAGTCAGGTTGAGAGTGAAGATGAACTATTACATAGGCACAGTCACTTTTCCATGTTTGTAAAATGCAAAAATGATGTCCATCATATAATCTAGGAGTAAATTTTTAGACACCATACAAAGGTTATGAGAAACAATCCCATTAAGCAAAGTGTGCTGTCATTACAAACTACACTTATGCTATTGATGACAAAGCCATGGACATCAGAGACTCCCCAGTCAAAAAGGAAGGAGGGAAAAGAAAAAGTTCCAGTTGAGGCCAGAATATGATTCTCTACAAACTTAACCATGAGAATAATGTTTAAACAACAGGACTGACAAAAGAGGCTCCTGAATTCTGTGCATGTACTCTAGATGTTGCCATTAACTTTCTACCGCATCTTCTGGGAAGAAATTGCAGACAGATCAGAAGTTCTCTTCATGGTCTCCTGGCCTGTCCTGGCAAGTCTCCCATCACTAAGGTGGCTAATCCCCAGAGTTCTTCATGAGACATTCCCTGAGAGTCATGAATATAGTGGTTAATTCCACAGGTCAACCTGGCTGGGTCAAGCTTTCCACTCATTTGGTCAAACATTGTAGATGTTTCTAAGAAAGTGTTTTTAAAATGAGGTTAATACTTTCATTAACAGATTCCTAGTGAAAAGTACTCTTCTCAGTGTTGATGGGCTTCACCCAAAAAAAGTCAGGGCACAAATAGGAAAAAGACTGGCCTGTGGAAGAACAAGAATTCTGCCAGAGATAGCCTTAGGCTTAAACAGAAGTCTTGGCTCCTGCCTGGTCCACCTGCCAAGGTCCAGCTTGCCAGTCCTCCCTGAAGTTTGGCCTTGCCAGC
This sequence comes from Lophiomys imhausi, assembly GCA_907164525.1. Lineage (NCBI taxonomy): Eukaryota > Metazoa > Chordata > Mammalia > Rodentia > Muridae > Lophiomys > Lophiomys imhausi. The sequence continues at coordinate 9,535,565 of CAJQZJ010004755.1, read as the reverse complement.
TACCAATTCCTTTAAAATCCATTAATTGGCCAGTCAATCTCCTCTCTGTCTCTCCTGTCTGTCTGTGTGTGTGTTTCTCTGTAATGTTACATATGCATTATCACATACATAGGTATACACACAGTACATATATATGCTTTAAATACACACACCCCTCACATTCTCTTCTGTTTCTCTAGAGAACTCCACCAAGACAAAGGTCCGCATCCATGGATGTATGTGTCCTCTCACCAGGCATAGAGGAGGTGTTGTTGGAGGACATCTGTCAAATGAAGAAGGGAGGAGGGAGTTGTCGTTGAGTCCTAGAATGGAGTTCTCCTGGGCCAGTCATTCCTGTCCCTCTGGAAAATCCATGTAAATTAAATCATCCGCAAAATCATTAGTATTAATAACTCACAGAGCTCCTATCATTGCACCTGCATGAGTTATAGTTTAAAAAAAATATAAGCAAAGAGTCAGGCTTGGTGGCTCATGTCTATAATCCCAGAATTAGGAGAGCTGAAACAGGAGAATTGCTGTGAGTTTGAGGAAGCCCAGGCTACATAGTGAGTTCTAGACCAACCTGTTCTACAGAGTGAGTTCCTGATATCTTGTCTCAAAAATCCAGGAATGGAAGAGACAATGAATATAAGTAACGTATGTGATGTACATAAATTAAAATTTCATAACAAGGTCCATTAATTTATATAATAAATACATGCTGGGGGAAAACCCCACCAAAACATAAATTAAAGGAATTAGGCCAAAAAAAAAGAAAGAAAGAAAGAAGAAAAGAAAATGAAAGAAGAAATCACAGTTGTCATTTCATTCCCACACGTGCTCACCAGCATCTGAAATTACCAAGCCCACACCTGAGCCCACTGCTGATCCTACCCTTGGGGTCTCCAGTGAGGCCCTAGTCTTCACCGTTAAAAATGTCTAAAAGACTTGCCATGAAGTCACACCGCTCACAGGACTGTCCTGTTCCCAACCTCCACCTTTCTTTCCTGTGAACATTCATGGGCGGAGAGCAATGTGCCCACTGTTTTTGAAACAACATGGGATGCTACAAAGACCACCCTATCCTGTTACTGACATAGAGTAAATAATTCTCTCTTTTCTGGGCATGTATCAATCCAGGCATGAGGCTAATGCTTGTCTGTAATCTTAGTACTTTTCAGACTGAGACAGGAAGACCATTACAAGCTCAAGGCCAGCCTGGGCTACATAGTGAATTTGAGGTCAGCATCGTGAGACCTAGACTATACAGTGAGATCCTGCCTCAGAGAAGCAAACAGAAAAGACACTTATCTGCCCATGTTTGAGCTACTATTTTATTTTCCCGTCCCTATTTCTTTTAAAGAATTCAAATCCTTTATTTTAGTTAGAATAGTGCTTTTTAAATTTTCTTATAGAATGCTTTTCTTTTTAGGGGGTCACAAAAAGTCTGATTTTAAAACTGCCTTTTACACAACTGTTTTGTTTTTGGTTTTTTTTGTTTTTTTTTTTTTTATCCCTCTCAGGTCTCTGAGGTGGTTGAAGAATAGACAGCTAGAGTCTCATAGTTAAATTTTGAGTTGTTTAGGAATCAAGAGGGTGTTATAGATCTAAGAAGATACTCTTAAAAGTGTGTTGCAAGTTAATACGAATGTTGAGTCAGATATAGACCTTTAAACTCATGGAGATGGTTAGATAGTAGAATGTTAAAGTCAGGGGCCAAATATGTATAAACTGGACATTGGGAAGGTATACTGGGCCATTTAACTCTCATAAATGTGGCATATTTATATCTGTTGTTTTGTATAATACTGTTATAAGAGAAGGAACCATCTGTTGGACTGAAAGGGGAAACTTCTGGGGGGAAGAGGGTGGAAGGGCGGGATAGGGAGGGGTTTGTGACTGAGATGTAACTTGAAGAAAAAAAAATAAAGTATTTATAAAAAAAATACACAACTGTTTTAAATCAGTAAAAATGTACTAGAAGTATACTGGTTGATTCCTTTAACACATTTTTTTTTAACTGAAATGGATAATCTCTGGCTTATGTGATTAAATGCCCAATTGTTTTAGTATCCTAACACTAAACAGCTTAGCAACAGGCATGAACGAACACCTTCCTCCCCAAGAGGTGACCATGCAGGGTGAGACCTAAAGTCCCACTTGAAGCTCAGGGTGTGAGTGCTTTCATGGGCAGAAAATTAAAAACTCTGCCCCCCGCCCCCCATTCTCTTTATTTCCCTTCAGAGGAACTATCCTGAGGTTTAGTCTTAAGAAACAGGGTCAAGAGTCAGCCTGCTCTGAGACACTTGCTGCATCTTAGAGCAAGTGAGAGCTGGTCTCATTTTCGGTTGTGTTACATTTATGCTTTAAGGAAGCCAGTCTGCCCAAGAACAGCAATAGAAAAGCTGCTAATGTATTAACTCCCTAGGAAAACAAATCCCTGAACTACAGACACAAAGCACCAAGCACCCACTTCCATCCCCACAGTTATTCTTACAACACTTCCTTCTCAAGTAGCCTAAACTACCCCTCAGGACACTAGCCAGCAGCACCTACTTCTAGGTTCGCTTTGTTTTGTTTGGAGGCCAGAGCCTCACACATAGAAGGCTATATCCTCACCCCTCATATATGAGTGTGTGTGTGTGTGTGTGTGTGTGTGTGTGTGTGTGTGTGTGTGTG